>SJYA01003091.1:4534944-4547361 GCA_006410615.1 Neotragus moschatus | reverse complement strand
AGCCTTGATGTACTCCTTTCCCAAGTAGGAACCAGTCCATTGTTTCATGCCTGTTTCTAACTGTTGCTTTCTGACCTGCATACAGGCCAATACTACATAATACTCACAATGGTGTCTTGGGTGTTTCCTCCAACATGATGTTTTCTTCTTTTTCTTATAAATTATTATAATCTAACTTTGGAAATATAACAAAATAGAGACAATGAAGAATATTTTGAAATCACACAGTACTAGCAGCCCAAGTACAGCCACTTTGAAGTACATAAATTGGCTTCTCTGGTGGCACAGATGGTAAAGAATTGCCTGCAATGTAGGAGACCTGGGTTCAATACCTGGGTCCGAAAGATCCCCGGGAGAAAGCCATGGCTACCCACTCCAGTGAACTTGCCTGGAGAATTCCATCAGCTATAGTCCATGAGGTCGCAAAGAGCTGGACAGGACTGAGTGGCTAAGCGACNGCACAGATGGTAAAGAATTGCCTGCAATGTAGGAGACCTGGGTTCAATACCTGGGTCCGAAAGATCCCCGGGAGAAAGCCATGGCTACCCACTCCAGTGAACTTGCCTGGAGAATTCCATCAGCTATAGTCCATGAGGTCGCAAAGAGCTGGACAGGACTGAGTGGCTAAGCGACAACAATAGAAACAACTACAGATATAGATATCTATGGGCTTCCCAGGTGGTTCAGAGGTAAAGAATCTGCCTGCCGATGCAGGAGACGCAAGTGACGTGGGTTTGATCCCTGGGTCAGGGAGATCCCTTGGAGGAGGAAATGGCAACCCGCTCTAATATTCTCTCCTGGGAAATACCATGGTCAGTGGGCCTGGTGGACTACAGTCCACGGTTCACAAAAGACTTGGACTGAGCATGCAGGACTTTAAGGAAGGGTGCCTTTTAATTCTGAGAAGACCATGTAACCAGGTACTTGTGGCCTGTCTAGAAACCCTCCAGATGGGTTATGCTCATGATCTTGAAAATCTCTAGCAAACTGCTCCACCGAGCTAAAGCAAAATCTGCTCAGGAAAGGTATCGTGTTGGTCATGATGCTCTGCTGGATGTTAGCCATTTCCTTTCATATGAACACACCCCGGCATTCAACAGAGATTAAACAGCACATATGGATAATGCTGTTTGGTATATGCTAACAATCTTGGCAGGTTTCCTTTTAATAAACTACTCCAGATGTTAGCCTCAGTAATTATGCCTGCCACCGTTCAGCCTTAAGAATGAAATACTGCTACTACAATTCCTTGTTTGTGTGTCTATGGACCATCCATAAACATAAAGCCTGCACCGTCAGGACAGCCCCGTGAGCGGGCTCTGCATAGAAACAGGCATAAAAAAGACCCAGCAACAGGCTGACCAGGGTGAACTGGTAACTATGAAAACACAGATGCTCTTAGGAATTTTCAAATCATTTTTACACGCTACATTTGCACCTTCTGTAGCTAATGAAACATTTACACATTCCAATGCCTTACTATTTCAAAATATGCCAGAAAGTGACAAATCTGCTGCAAACAATTATCTGTAGCACAGATACAACAGACTATCATGCATGAAAAGAAATCTCGTCTGGAAATCTGATTCTATAGAAGAAAATTAAAATTGAGATGTTGGGCGCTAAACTTTTGAGTGTTGTTAGAACTGGGGAAACATGATTGTTTTCATTTTCTGAAGGCCTAATTTGCAAAAGGACTCTTCATGATCCTGTTAAGAAACAAAACAAGTCAAAATAGATCTATAACTAAGTGTCAGAACAGTAAGTTATAATGACTTGATTTAAAGGAGAATCCTGGAAAAGGCATAGCTGATATTACAAGTGATGCGATTTTCTTGACTTTAAAATGAATCTCCTTGGTGAGGAATAATCAACCCAGTCTTTTGGGATATTTAAATGATTGTGCTAAAAAGGCAGCATAACCAGGGAAATGATTAAACTGATCTCAAATGATAGCTGACAGTAGACTATTGCAAGTATTAATAATGCTGTCAGCGTCATCGGCGCCCTGGGAACGGGACTTCTATAAGAACTAGTTTATATTAAGGAGTTTACGCAACACTTTCACCTGTTTATTTTCAAACCGTCATGACAGCAAAGTCAATATTCCTGTCAAAGCCCAGGTACTTCAGTGAAGGTCTCCAGTGAAGCCGCCCTTTGACGGGAGGGTGATCACTAGGTGTGGACCACAGACTTGAGCCACCTTATTGGCAGCGTGGCACCGAACGCCACAACTCCTCTTAACTCTCCAAAAGCCGACGTTCTGAGACGTTAACTCTAAATGAAAGCCCTGGGAAGTAGGTAAACTCTAAAGCAGAAATACCAAGGAAATCAAAAAATAAACAATACGTCAACATACCAGGGCATTCTTAAAGCTTACAATTTCATGACGATGCATAGAAAGGTCAGGTAAGTTGTCATAAACTTACCGGACAGCTAAACGCACTCAAAACACTCAGAAATGACTGCACAGCAGTGTACACACCCCATCAGCCCCGGCACATCCCATACAAGCGCTAAGAATCACCGACTGACACGTAGTAACAGTGGCACCAATGGCTGTGGGGGAGCCCGCCTCTACCCACCAAGGGAGCCCTTACCTCGTGCTTCACTGGGCTCCTGTAGACACACCCACAGCAGCAAAGGGGAACGCGTTATTAAAACCAGCCTCACATTTAAAACTCACTTTTCTTCTTTGTTAAATTGGAGTCTAGTCGATTTACAATGTTATGTTAGTTTCCAGTGTATAGCACAGTGATTCACTTACACACACACACTTTCTTATTCAGATTCTTTTCCATTATACATTATTACAAAATGTTGAGTAGAGTTCCCTGCGCTATACAGGAGGTCCCTGTTGGTTGTCTGTTTTATACACTGTCATGTGTATATGTCAATCCCAAACTCCTAATTTGCCCCTCCCACCTTTCCCCTTAGATAAGTTTGTTATCTGTGTCTGTGAGTCTATTTCTGCTTCGTGAATAAGTTTACCTGCATCATTTTTATTTTTAGATTCCACATATAAGCAATATCATATGATATTTATCTTTTTCTGTCTGACTTATTTCACTCAATAGAATAATCTCTAGGTATACTCATGTTATTGCAAAAGGCATTATTTCACTATACATATATATATATATATATATATATCACATCACCTTTATCCATTCCTCTGTTAATAGACACTTAGGCTGCTTCCATGACTTGGCTATTAAAAAACAGTGCTTCTGGGAACATAGGGGTGCATGTATCTTTTTGAATAACTCACAGGGTGTGGGACCCATTTTGGTGTCTGTGTCTTGCTAGGAACTCTTACTGACAGGATGGACTCTGACCGTCTAATTAACTAGGGAACAGTACCCTCTGCAGTCACCTGACCTGGGCTCAAGCCCTGACTCTGCCTCTTGTGAGCACTTCCCTCCCGCTGGTCAAGCTGCTCAAACTCTCAAAGCCTCTGTTTCCTCATCTGTAAAACGGGGATAATGCAACCCTCCAGCACAGGACTATTGCCTGGATTAAAACACTTAGGAAAAACCCAGCACAAAGGCTGTTCTCAGGAAGCTTTTAGGACAGCTTCACTTCTGTCTCCTTTCTTTAAAGATCTTTTTTCAACCTCAATTTTTAAAATACTGTTTTAAACATATTTATTCTGGCCACTGGAAACTTCCCACATTCTATAAAAGAGCTGCAACCTTCCATGAACACATTCTCAGGTACTGTTGTGTCCCCTCTGGATTTAACACTGTTGTGGAAAGCAGTTTCCTAGGCTTTCTCCATGATTCGCTGTCCCCACCTGATCAAATTCAAAGTGTTATCCAAAGCGCATTCTTCATGAGGAAGAGTCATCTGCATTTTCTGGTGACATCTTGCAGGATGGAAAATGACTCCAGCAACATGAGACATATGGGATTTATTAGGACAATAATACACACACTTCCTGTGATCTGGGGCTGATGAGTCTTCAGATTTAAGGGAAGTTGACAACACAAAGGAAAGGCAATATGGCAAGAGGAGGAGTCCTACAAGCCTGGGGAAGACTCCACCCCCACAACACAAGTCGCCACGCCTCCAGGACCTCAGGCCCCAGGCTCCATCATTAGACGGCACAGTGGAAACCGGCCATGCCAGAGCCAACTGAACCTCGAGGCTTTCTGGGACACACGGTGCCTACTGAAAACTGCCCAGGTCCTCAGGCTTTCTAAGATCTGGCATGACCACCACATCTCTCTCTAGAACACACTACAGTTCCAACTACACCTCTCACCACCCACACCCCCTGCACTGGAAGGCGAAGTCTTAACCACCAGACCTCCAGGGAAATCCCTACACTTCTCATTTTTTAAAATTTCAATCCATCTCTTCCTTTCCCTCTCCCTACTCATATGAGTCCCCTTCCTCTTTGAGCCTGATTCCTCCTTCCTGCCCCCAACCTGAGTCTGCATTTCTGAGAAGCCCCTGGTTTTCCAAAGCCCAGTGCTAATGCCACATCCTTTATAATACCTTCCTAGACTTTGGGTGCAATTATTCTTCTTATCATCTATCATTATTTTTTGGCCACGTAGTGCTGCATGCAGGATTTTAGTTCCCAGATAAGGGATCAAACCCTCACCCCCTGCACTGGGAGCACAGAGTCCTAACCACTGGACCACCAGGAACATCCCTAATTACTCTATTTATAACCTTTGTTGTTGTTCAGTGGCTCAGTCATGTCCAACTCTGCAACTCCATGGACTGCAGCACGCCAGGCTTCCCTGTCCATCACCATCTCCTAGAGTTTGCTCAGATCCATGTCCACTGAGTCAGTGATGCCATCCAACCATCCCATCCTCAGTCACCCCATTCTCCTCCTGCCCTAAATCTCTTCCAGCATTAGGGTCTTTTCCAATCGTATCAGGTGGCTAAAGCATTGGAGCTTCACCTTCAGCATCAGCCCTTCCAATGAATATTCAGGGTTGATTTCCTTCAGGATTGACTGTTTGACTGTTTTAATCTCCTTGCTGTCCAAGAGACTCTCAAGAGTCTTCTTCAGCACCACAGTTCAAAAGCATCAATTCTTTGGTGCTACGCCTTCTTTATGGTCCAATTCTCACATCCATAAAACCTACTAAACATTATACTTTCATTCACTAAAAGGAAAATTCAGTGAATCCTAGGTTCCAGGAATAGGCCTGAGTCCTTTCTAAAACACACCATCCTGCTCATAGGGAATTCTCAGCCAATAAACAAAACCAACCAATGAAAGCAGGAATAATGCAATGTGATGGATGTAGTAATATAAATAACACGCAGGGCAGAGCAATGGAAGAAGGCACAGTGGATACACATGCACTTTGGGAGCTGGCCTCAGAACTGAACCACAGTTTAAAAGATGATTTTCCTTCAAAACCCGTTCTCAACAATTAACACATGGCCTTACAGAAATGCAGCTTCTGCTCCATGCTGGGGGCCACCAGTGACTAGAAGGCCGTTTTGAATCTCTATCCACTTACACGTGCTTTTCCAGATAGAAAGAGCAGACAGCTGCCGGCTGCCTGTTGCTTCTGGTCATCTATCACAACTCAGACTTTACTTTGACTGACATGACATTTCATAGCTGTAAATAAAAGATCCTGATTGCACCCATGGGGCAAACGGTTCAGCAAACAGCATGTCAATTCATCTGGTAAAACCTAAGATTCCCAAATGTAGAAAAATAACAGAGCTGACAATTAATTGGGCTGTTCGTGGTACAATGATAAAGGGTAAGAGTTGATCACCAACATAGTCAATAAACCCTTCTTAGGAAGGCATATTATGCATGTAAAAACACTGAGAATAAACCACCCATATGAACTAAGAAAATGATTTCTTTGGGTACTTCTACTAATTACAACTTTAATGAGTACAATATAAATGTATATGCGTGCATGCTTAGTTGTGTCCAACTCTTTGCGACCCCATGGACTGTAGCCTTCCAGGCTCCTCTGTCCATGGAATTTTCCAGGCAAGAATACTGGAGTGGGTTGCCATTCCATTCTCAAAGGGATCTTCCTGACCCAGGGATCGAACCTGGGTCTCCCACATTGCAGGCATATTCTTTACCATCTGAGCCACCAGGGAAGCCCTAATGAGTACAGTGAATAAGAATAAATCCTGGGATGTCCAGATTAATCTTACTCAGATCATGTCACCGTTTTGCTCAAGAATCCAGTGCCCCCCCCATTCCTTTAAAGTCTAAACTCCTTACTGTATAAACAGTTATACCATATAACAACTATTATAGTCTACTAAATATTACTAATATTAAAGTCTGCTAAGTAAGTACATAATATATGATATTTCCCTTCGCTTTCTTCTGAATCGTGCCTCTAAGCAACCTTTCTAAATACGTGTCCAGTCTCCCCTGGGCATTCCATCTCCAAGCATACTTGACAATTCCATCTTCCTTGTGTGCTCTTCTCGCCCCGCCATGTTGCCCCTGAACTTGGTTATGAGAGAGCACAGCCCCTGGCATCTGGTCCCTTCCCCAAAGGCTCACCATCCCCGTGGTGCGACTCAGCTCAGGTCTACCATCACCTTCTTCAGGAACCCTTCCCCAGACTTCTTGACACCCAAAGCCATGTAAACACAATTCCTATATGTCCAGCAGGGTGCTGCACAAAATACATCTTCACTAGGCATGTTCAGTGAGTAACCACATCTTTAACTCTTCTGGAATTTACTATTTCAAATTATAAAAGCGTCATACTTAATCTGTCTCACAGACTAGGTTGNTACCATCACCTTCTTCAGGAACCCTTCCCCAGACTTCTTGACACCCAAAGCCATGTAAACACAATTCCTATGTGTCCAGCAAGGTGCTGCACAAAATACATCTTCACTAGGCATGTTCAGTGAGTAACCACATCTTAAACTCTTCTGGAATTTACTATTTCAAATTATAAAAGCGTCATACTTAATCTGTCTCACAGACTGGGTTATAAGTTACATCAGTCCAATTTACTTTCTGTACCTCACTGTACCTAATAAAATGGTCTGTGTATTATAAACATTGAGGAAATACCTGTTCAGTGTTCCATGTGGAATAGACTGAGAAACTGATTTCCAGCTTTATACCCTAAAGTCATGACATTTTAGAGTAAGCCTCTTGCATTGCTAAGCTAATGCTTATTAAGTTAGCATCAAAGTATAACCCAGAAAGGGCTTCCCTAGTGACTCAAACAGTAAAGAATCTGCCAGCAATGCAGGAGATCCTGAGTTCGATCCCTGGGTAGGAAAGATTCCTTGGAGGAGGGCATGGCTACCCACTCCAGTATTCTTGCCTGGAGAATCCCTCAGACAGAGGAACCTGGTGGGCTACAGTCCATGGAGTTGCAAATAGCCAGACGCAACTAACCCAACTAAACGCATGTAACACAGAAAGACAAAAATGTCTCCAAGTATTCAAAAGTAATTTAAGTTACAGAGCATTTAGCAGTTCTGAAAACCTGGTATTCGAAATCTAAAAACAGAATAGGATAAAAATCAACATTAAAGATGCATTCATTCATTGGCAAGTAAACGTGGAAATATCTCAGGATATTATTAACTGGTGATTCTGACTGTGTCATTGTGGGGCTGTATCATTTCACAATCTGCACTTATGAATTATTCCAGTCAGATTATGGTTAGAATACAAGATGGAAACTGTCAGTGTGTGTACAGAGCAGCAGAGAGAGCAGGAAGTCATCTCTGAATCCCACTGAAATTACCCCTGAATTCAGTCACACTGGGCTGAGGGATGGAAGAAACAGTTTTTCTCCCTCTAAAAAGTAAGTAAATTTTCTTTCCTTTAGCCATACTCTTCTTGACATCCATTATTTCTCAATGGACAGGTCCCCCCGGAAACTCACCATACACAGCAACATTTAAATAGAATGAGGCGCAGGGGTTCATCTAATAACACACTGGTACGTTTAAGCTTGGAAACAAGATAAGCAAAAACCTATACATCATTTACTTACATATAATCAGGAAAGCTACTCTGATCATTATATTTTATTCACAGTGAGAATTATAAAGTAGTATTTCATGCTTACAGAGATGACAGCATGAACAATTGAAAAAGAGAGTTTGGGTATTTTCTGTTTTTCTCCAGAAATGTCTCCCCAGCATATCAATTCACCATCTGCACTGTATGAATTAGAGGACTGTGACCTGCAGAGCAGGCTTTGCTGGTGGATCAGATGGTAAAGAATCCGCCCGCAATTCAGGAGCTGCAGGTTCGATCCCTGGGTCGGGCAGATGGCTTAGAGAAGGAAATGGCAGCCCAATCCAGTATTTTTGTCTGGAGAATCCCATGGACAGAGAAACCTGATGGGCTATAGTCCATGAGGTTGCAGAATCAGACATGACGGAGTGGCTAACACTGACTGACTGACCTTCAGAGCACGAAATATCGCTCTCTGTTCCCTAGCACCTCCAAAGAGAGTAAAATCAGGCCAAGACAATATGCGACCCATTCCACGTCTACACTTCTGATACAAGCAGATGATAACGAAAGGAGTGAAAGTACAAACACTGTTACTGAACAGGCTTTGACTTAGATGAAAGTGAGAAAATAACCCAAGGAAATCATTTGGCTCCCTTTGTTAAACACATACACACAGAATTTAAGTAATTATTTATGGCACAAGTTTGTGTCCTTTTATATATTTCACAACCTTTTTCAATAAGGAAGAGGACGACTAGATCTCAGCTGTCACACACACCCTAACATTTTTCATGTAATTTACTAAATTAACACAGCGCAACAACTATTTCAGCTTCGGATTACTAAGATTTAAGAAGCTAATCAGCACCAACTTTCTGTTTTGGGCTTCCCTGGTGGCTCAAACAGTAAAGAATCTGCCTGCAACGCGGGAGACTCAGGTTCCTGGGTCAGGTTCCCAGGTTCCTGATCCCTGGGTCAGAAAAATCCCCTAGAGGAGCAAATGGAAACTCACTCCAGTATTCTTGCCTGGAGAATTCCATGTACAGAGGAGCCTAACGGGCTATCCAAGGGGTCACAAACAATTGGAGACGACTGAGCAACTAACACATTATTTAGCACAAATATCTGATTTAGCACACAAACTGTATCTGAGCTGAATTAAAAGCATATTTTGTAATGTTTTCTTTTTAGGATAAAGGTGACGCATGACTGCCTTCCTCTGTAACAGTATCCTTTATGCCTAAAACCAAATAACTGTATTTATCACCCCTGCCTGGTATCACCATTTGTTGGATTCAGTCCACACGTAACTACAAGGCTTCCTTGCATGATTCCTCACTAGCTTCATTTCCGTTGTCACATATTTTAAAGGTCATATTTTTATTATTGCATATTTAAGAGAAACACATAAAATGATATTATTCAGAAGTTATTCTGAATAATAAAAACGTTCTTCCAGCACCTTAATACTGTTCTATCATGTCCTGAGTTATTTTCTCAGGATACTTAAATTATTTACCTAAGAACATTTCTCCCTTGTGTTACACTGGGTACACTTTATATCTTATTTCTCAAATTAAAAATGGCTTTCTGCAGCATCTCTGAAATTTAAAGTAGCCCACGATACTCCACTGAATAATATACTAAAACTATGAGTTAACAGCATGCCTATAAATAATAGGCAAAGAGGAAAAAATCTCTATATATGAACAATTCATGAGGTCACCACACTCAAAGGAGAACATTACAACCACTNTAAGAACATTTCTCCCTTGTGTTACATTGGGTACACTTTATATCTTATTTCTCAAATTAAAAATGGCTTTCGGCAGCATCTCTGAAATTTAAAGTAGCCCACGATACTCCACTAAGTAATATACTAAAACTATGAGTTAACAGCATGCCTATAAATAATAGGCAAAGAGGAAAAAAATCTCTATATATGAACAATTCATGAGGTCACCACACTCAAAGGAGAACATTACAACCACTTTGAGCTATATGGTCTCTCTGCCTCTGTTTGAGGTCTTCAATTCCACTCAAATGTCATGCCCCTAGTCTGTTCATAGGATTCCTCAGCATTTTTAAAGCTTACCATGGCACAGCTTCTAGTAACTTCACAACTTTTAAGAGTAAAATACAGGAAGGGAAAAAAAAAAAGTGAAGAGACGTTATTGTAGCTTAATGTCTCCGGAGAAGGCAATGGCACCCCACTCCAGTACTCTTGCCTGGAAAATCCCATGGATGGAGGAGCCTGGTGGTCTGTCATCCATGGGGTTGCACAGAGTCGGACACAACTGAAGTGACTTAGCAGCAGTAGCAGCAGCAATGTCTCCGTAGCTAGCCCAGTACCCATCCTTCTTCCTTACACTGAGCAATGTCAGGAGACTTCCACCCTAAATTCTATACGTGCTTAGGATCGCTACAGAGTCTCAAAGCTTTGTAATGTCAGGAAAAACACTGGATGACAAATTCCTCTGATTACCTAGCCAGAAGAATGAGAGACAAGATTAAGATTTTACCAACTAAACATTATCTGCACAACTCACGTATGATCCATTGGGCCTTTAACCATTCATCATCACATGGAATGGAGTGTAAATTTTTTGTGCACTTCAAACATTTATATAAAGCCTGTGCGAGGGACTTTCCAGTGGCTAAGACTCTGCACTCTCAATGCAGAGGGTCTGGGTTCGATCCATGGTCAAGGAACTAGATCCCACTTGTTGCAACTAAAGATTCCATGTGCCACAACTAAGGATTCCATGTGCCGCAACAAAGACCCAGTGCAGCCAGATGAATAAATCAACTTACACCCTGTGCTAGATATTCTCCACCAGCTCCTCCAAACCCACCCTCCATGACCTGGAAGCCAACCACACAGGAGTTCTCACAGGTTCCTTCTGGTTGAGTGGCTCGGCAAGGGCATCAGGAGGAGGTCGGAAGGACCAGGGACAGAGAGGTGTGGCACTTTCATCCACTCCGTTCCTGAAGGCTCTGGTCCAACACCAGCTGAATTCATCTAAGGCGGCAGTGATCCCCACAAGGACCTACTGTAGAGCACGGGGAACTCTGCTCAGTGTTAGGCGCCAGCCTGGATGGGGGAGAGTTCTGGGAAGAATGGATACCTGTATGTGTATGGCCCAGTCCCTCTGCTGTCCACCTGAAACTATCATAACATTGTTAATCGGCTATCCCCCAATACAAAAGAAAACATTTAAAGCTTGGGGAAGAAAGAAAAGGAAAACAAACAAACAGAAAGCAGTGGGTCCTCTCACTGACGCCCTTCACAGCTCTCTCCAGTTCCAAGGGGTGGACGGGCGCTCCCGCTTTCCTTGTCGGCGTACCTTAACCCCGGCTCCACGTCTGTAACCAGTGTCTCTATCAAATCTTCTTCAATGACTCATTTCAAAGGTACCTTCTGTTTCTGGCAGAAACCCTAATACATTTTCTTTGCCATTCACTTCAACCGGGAAATAGCTCTTTTTCATATGAATTCTACTTTCTTTATATTCCATGAATATAACATTTATACTGGAATTGCCTCAATCTCTATCTTATTTGTTTTCTATAAAATTATGACATGCTTGAGGACAGATATGCGTCATACTCTTGGTTCAAATCTTGGTCAGACGAATGGCTTAAAAAAAAAACAACACTTCACAAATAACTTCTGAAATTACTTTATGCTAATAGTCTGGGATGGAGAAGTATGCTAATTTGCATCTTGTCACGAAGCCCACCTCCAGTCACCACAGCTGAAGGTTTCTTCCTGCGCTGGACAACTACGATGCCCATGGGCCAGCCAGGAGCCCTGGCCCACTTCTGAAGGGTTTCTGCCTCAGCAGTTTTATCTGCATAAATTTGCTCCAGTCCACAAAGTCAAATTCCCAGGATAAACATATCCTACCAACTGGGCCATAACCAACTGGGCTGCAATGCTTCGACAAAATAAAAACCACAGGGTAAGAGATTCTTTGGGCCACTATTATCCTTTGCCTCCAATCGACAGCAAAACCCCATGATTTGGAAATGCGGGCTCCTCTCTTCCGAATTTGATTAAGTGCCTACAGTAGACACCTTAGGTATGAAGTCTTCTGTATCTTCCTCCATCACAGGCTGACCGTGGGATTCTCCTGAAAGCCATCATCTGGAATTTATTTTTTCCCCAACATCTGAACCGTTTCCCAACATTTGCAGGAATAGATTTAGACGCCTCAGTCCTATAAAGATTGGCAGAGAACACTCAGCTATGGTTTTTCTATAGTATGAGAGCTGGACCATAAAGAAGGCTAAGCACTGAAGAACCGATGATGCTTTTGAACTGTGGTGTTGGAGAAGACTCTTGAGAGTCCCTTGGACTGCAAGGAGATCAAGCCAGTCAATTCTAAAGGAAATCAACCCTGAATAGTCACTGGAAAGACTGATGCTGAAGCTGAAGCTATAATACTTTGGCCACATGA
>SJYA01003091.1:4503896-4534763 GCA_006410615.1 Neotragus moschatus | reverse complement strand
CGTACCTTAACCCCGGCTCCACGTCTGTAACCAGTGTCTCTATCAAATCTTCTTCAATGACTCATTTCAAAGGTACCTTCTGTTTCTGGCAGAAACCCTAATACATTTTCTTTGCCATTCACTTCAACCGGGAAATAGCTCTTTTTCATATGAATTCTACTTTCTTTATATTCCATGAATATAACATTTATACTGGAATTGCCTCAATCTCTATCTTATTTGTTTTCTATAAAATTATGACATGCTTGAGGACAGATATGCGTCATACTCTTGGTTCAAATCTTGGTCAGACGAATGGCTTAAAAAAAAAACAACACTTCACAAATAACTTCTGAAATTACTTTATGCTAATAGTCTGGGATGGAGAAGTATGCTAATTTGCATCTTGTCACGAAGCCCACCTCCAGTCACCACAGCTGAAGGTTTCTTCCTGCGCTGGACAACTACGATGCCCATGGGCCAGCCAGGAGCCCTGGCCCACTTCTGAAGGGTTTCTGCCTCAGCAGTTTTATTTGCATAAATTTGCTCCAGTCCACAAAGTCAAATTCCCAGGATAAACATATCCTACCAACTGGGCCATAACCAACTGGGCTGCAATGCTTCGACAAAATAAAAACCACAGGGTAAGAGATTCTTTGGGCCACTATTATCCTTTGCCTCCAATCGACAGCAAAACCCCATGATTTGGAAATGCGGGCTCCTCTCTTCCGAATTTGATTAAGTGCCTACAGTAGACACCTTAGGTATGAAGTCTTCTGTATCTTCCTCCATCACAGGCTGACCGTGGGATTCTCCTGAAAGCCATCATCTGGAATTTATTTTTTCCCCAACATCTGAACCGTTTCCCAACATTTGCAGGAATAGATTTAGACGCCTCAGTCCTATAAAGATTGGCAGAGAACACTCAGCTATGGTTTTTCTATAGTATGAGAGCTGGACCATAAAGAAGGCTAAGCACTGAAGAACCGATGATGCTTTTGAACTGTGGTGTTGGAGAAGACTCTTGAGAGTCCCTTGGACTGCAAGGAGATCAAGCCAGTCAATTCTAAAGGAAATCAACCCTGAATAGTCACTGGAAAGACTGATGCTGAAGCTGAAGCTATAATACTTTGGCCACATGATGTGAAGAGCTGATTCATTGGAATAGACTCTGATGCTGGGAAAGATTGAGGGCAGGAAGAGAAGGGGGCAACAGAGGCTGAGATGGCTGGATGGCATCACTGATTCAATTGACAAGAATTTGAGCAAACTCTAGGAGATGGTAAAGAAAAGGGAAGCCTGGAGTGCTGCAGTCCACAGGGTCACAGGGAGTTGGACACAATGTAGAGACTGAACAACAAGTCTGAAAGCACCCTCAGAGGCTTGGAGGTAACCCCATCCCCAGAACTTTTCTGGAAGGACCATCTCTGTGTTCCTAACACCATCTTTCCTTGAAGATTCTCCATCATCCCCTCTCCTTTCTTCAACAGACGGCAGACTTGAGGACTCTGCCGGCATTACCTCCTTGTAGAATAAAGCTTCCAGCAGTGAAGTCAATGAAGAACCTAGGGCAGGGGAGGGCTCCATCTCTCAGGCATGCAGCAAAGATTCAGAAACAGACCGCCATGCTTCCAAGAAAGAACCAGTGCTGCCCAACTTCCCAGGGTAAAGCCAGATGTAGGTTTTTGAAAATGCAACCATGTTGGGCAAGTAGCTTGGACTGGAATATGAGTGAGGGCTGATGAAATGTGACGTCATAATCTCAGTGTGCCTCCATGAAGGCACTACTGCGAATTTTTTCTTTTAAAGTTTTAAACTTTTAAAACTCCTTGTTTTAACACAAAACATAGAAGGTACCTATGAAAAAAGGGAAAGTGTTAGTTCCTCAGTCATGTATGACTCTTTGCAACCCCGTGGACTGAAGCCCACCAGGGTCCTCTGTCCATGGAATTCTCCAGGCAAGAAAACTGGAGTGGGCAGCCATTACCCTTCTCCAGGGGATTTTTCTGACCCAGGGATCGAACCCAGGTCTCCTGCATGGCAAGAGGACTTTTTTACTATCTGAGCCACCAGAGAAGCCCAGAAGGAACCTGCCATAAACAGTAATTTTAGTCCTTCTCCATCACCATAAAGTATGAAGCAGAATATTGCTGTCCATTAAGGAAATTATCATTCGACATCAATATAAACATCTTCTGTTGCCAATATACACTTCACCATATTTACAGGTGCATTTTAAATGGAAAGTTAAATTATTCTGGGGAATAAAATTACCATTAGGAAGGTTTCCTAAAGCAATTTCGGAAGCAGCGGATTTTTAAATTATCATCTAACAGGCTGCCAATATCAGATAAATTAGAGTAAATCAAAATAAGATTAAATGTGTAAATAATATGTTGCTTCAATTTCACTATAGGTATAAGTCATTACATGGCAAGATTTTTATTTAACATGGAAAACATTCACCAAAACTATTATTTTTTAATTTTCCCCGGTGGTTTCAAGCCATTATTTTATTTCCTTGTTAGTAAATAATTCTATCTTAGATTTTTACCTAACTCACCAAGAAATCCTTGTTTGCCTAAGCTTTAATTTAGAAGTCTCATATTTAGTATAAAAATTTTATGCTATCAAAAGTGATGATTTGCTCTTGCCAAAATTACAAGATCAATATTTAAAACACTTTTTTATGATCTAACAGTAAAACTGGTCAGTGTCATTCCCAATGCTCCCATTAAAATTTTTACCTTAAAACATTTATTACAAGATTATTTGAGGTTATAAACTAGAAAAAAATCATTTTGACTAAGTCAGAAGCAATAACTTCCTTTTACACCAGTTCTTTCTACAGCAGCTTATATTTGTTTTATAGAACAGTCAAAATCTTTTTGAAACTATTACTTCTTTCAGGAGCTTTCTCTTTGATGTCATTAACTTTGCCCTCTTTTTTTATCTTCAATCTTAAATTAATTCCCTGGGAAGCATGTAGCTCGTTGGCTGGTCACAAGGATTAAATGTAAGGGTTTACAAAGAAAAGCAGCTTTTGATACAATGCTATTACAACATGATCGCTTACCCATAAATTGTCAGAGGGTTTTATATGTAAGACACAAATGTTGTTCATTTTAAAAGCTATTATCATGCAACAAATAGAATGCAGATTATTCTTCATAGTTTGTATTCACTTTACAAATAATCAGTAAACACCATCCCAGGACAACAGTGATTTCTGCTCCTGTGTTATTTGTTTGCAGATTTTTTTTATTTTTAGTCATAGGTATTCATTGTGATATGCTAAGTGGGTCCTTCTTATCCACCTAGTCAAAGGATTTCACTGATATTATGCAAATATGGGAACATGCCTGAAATAGTCTAATTTCTAGCTTTCATGGGGCTTTTGCATTTCTGATTAAAAGTGGCATTCATGGAGCAATAAAGGCAATCTTGTTTAAGGCAAAAGTGTGTTTTTGAAATGACCACCCAGTACGTTTTATCAGAATAGTTTTTACGAAACTGTTTTAAACACAAAGACTCCAGAGTGAAGGTTGGTGTTTTTGTTTTAGGGTTTCCCCGAGCATCTACTCCCTCCTTGTTTGCATCCTGCATCCCCACAGGTGTGCGGCCCCCTTCACAGGCTCTGGGTCCCTGGTTCTCTGGAAAGGTCCACAGGAGGGTTTCTCCAGGGCTTTCAGTCTTGTTTAGTGTGGTGCCAAGAGAGAGAGAGAAAATCGGTCTTGTTCCCTGCAGCCTGCCCCGAAAAGACAGGGAAGTCATTAGGTAATAAATCTTCCCCCATAACTACTCTGTATCTCTCCTGACCTTTATCCCCAGCCCAGCTCTCTGGTCTGCCACTAGACTCTGTGAGTTTTCTGATGCCCTTACAATAAACTCCTTTTCTGCTTTAAATTAACTGGGGTCCAATTTTAGAGCTTGCAACCTGAGAACACTCACTGATACAGGTGCCCTTTCCTGAGATTCTCTCTCTGATAAAGTAGCAGACATTGACTCTATTCTAGGGGCTCTTCCCAGACGTGAATTATTGCTTGACCTTGCCTGGTGGCCCTGAGGACTCCTTAGGAGGCAAACTTAAAAAAAAAAATCAATAACTTTCGGTGAACTGCATCCAAGGTGGTTGTTGCTGCTTTTCGCCCTAAGACTCGGTAACTGATCAACAAGGTAATGCTGCATCTGCCCATTTATATAACAGACCCTCTAATTTCCAATTTTGACCTCTAATCTCAACTATATTTTCAGGAACCCCCAGTGAGCCAGTTCCACAGACTCATTCCCAGAATAAAACGAGCGGTGAATTGACCCATGTCTTTGTCTCACCTGCAAGATACATTAAGAGTCTGTATATCCTCAGCACTAAAAGTCTTGAATAATCCTGTCTTTTCTAATAGGTTTATATTATCATGAGGAATTTCTAATACCTATTGAGGCATCAGGATAAAATGATCATACTTTAGCTGAAATTTCTGACTGCAGACTTCTTAAAACCAAATGAAATTAGCCAAATCTGATGGCACTAGTGGTAATGAATCTGCCTGCCAATACAGGGGATGCGAGAGACATGGGTTTGATCCCTGGGTGGGGAAGATCCCCTGGAAGAGGGCATGGCAACCCACTCCAGTATTCTGGCCTGGAGAATCCTGTGGACAGAGGAGCCTGGAAGGCTGCAGTCCATGGGGTCACAAAAAGTCAGACATGACTGAAGCGATTTAGCACCCAAGCACTCACTGAAATAAGATGGCTTGCTGGGTCACTGAATAATGGCCCAGGGCCAGCAGGGTGCAGATGGAGCCAGGAGTGCTCAGAGATAGCCCTCATCTCCTGGAGGGTGGGATCCTACAAGTGTACCCACTCCCAGATTCCATACCATACAGAACTTGTGGATATGAAGACACGCCACTCCTGCGGATGATATTCACTGTTAGGTTTACTGAGATATACATGATGCCGATTATGGTGACATGCTGATGCCACGTTGTTACTGACACATCCTCTTGAGTCCTAAAAGGAGAAGGCTGTCTGGGGCTGGTGGCAAAGGCGAAAGTCAGAGAGACTTGTCAGGATGAGCCATTGCTGGCCCTGAAGCTGGAGGGGCATGACAAGGAATGCAGGGAGCCTTAGAAAAGCTGAGAGCACTGCTTGCCCAGTGCCAGCCAGGAAATGGGTACCTCAGGCCAGAGCCACAGGCAACTGAATTTGCCAGCAACACAAATAAGCCTAGAAATGATTTCTTCCCCAGATCCTCCAGACCAGTGTTCGGCCAGGGAACACCTTGATTTCGGCCTGGTGATGCCCTAAGCAGTCTTCCGACGGAGAAGGATGAGCTAAGAAGTACTGGCTGTCTTCATCTGCTGAGCCAGTGGTTGCTAGGCAACCAGAGCAAGTGAATACATCCCTGGATCAGGAAACCCTGGGTCAGTGAAATTTACTTCTCAGACCACAGCTTCTAGGTCTCTTCCGGGAAATCACTCCCCTAGCTCCTCTGCCAGTCTCCTATACCCAACACAATAGTTATCACTGGCAGGGAAGAGATAGGGGAAGGATGGCCATACTTAAGGAGTGGTGCTTCAGGGCCCAGATGTTGCAAGAGCACCCTCGTGGCAGAGAGTGCATCTTTGTTAAACGGAAGGAGAAACTAAGGCCCCCAGACGGTAAGTTACATAGGAGCTCAAAGTCACATGACAGCAGATATAAGCAAACTAGAAATACCTGTTCTCTAAACTGGGTTTTTACTGTTAAACTGATCCCAAATTACACTCACCCAAAAACTACTGCAGAACAGGGACCCACAAGGACAATAAAGAAGCCCAAAGAGTATGTCTCAGTCCCAGGGCTCCCTGGCCAATATTTCACAACTCACAATGTCTCAGACAGAAGGAAAATGGAGCTTCATGGTGCCATTTAAAATGAAAAATGCTAAATGACTTTCCCCAAGCTCATAAGCAAATTATTTGTGAAACTTAAAATTTTGTAATTTCTTATAAATAACTAAGGTCTAATTTTAAGATACATCTTAAAACTAAACTTGAAGTCATATATCTCATCAACCCTACAATTACACCGCAATGGGTCTTTTTTTTTTGGTTTTCGGCATCTTTAACAAATAGAGCTGATGAAAGACTTTCTGCTGGCAAATGCAAACCAAGGAGACACTGTACCAATCATGTAACTGCCCTATATTCTGGAAAAGCTAGAATAAATCAGAGATAGTTTAACAGAAGTCAGAGAGCAGCACTGAGTGAAATTAAAGACGCTATAGGCTTTTTTTTTTCTTTTTGCTTCCAAGAAAGCATATAATCTTGATGACGCATAACCCATAGCCAAATGATTCCAAATACAATTGCCAGTTGTGTGTTTTTAATGCTGGTTTTTCAATCAAGATGTTTCATATATCTTCTTAGACATTCCTTCAGAATAGCTCTATGTGAGATACCAGGAAGAATATTTAAGTATCAGGATCGTATTTACAAAACAGAAACAGAC
The DNA here is from genome assembly GCA_006410615.1 of Neotragus moschatus. Classification (NCBI taxonomy): domain Eukaryota; kingdom Metazoa; phylum Chordata; class Mammalia; order Artiodactyla; family Bovidae; genus Neotragus; species Neotragus moschatus. Next base: position 4,528,289 of record SJYA01003091.1, on the reverse strand, counting down.
TCACAGACATGGAAAACAAACTTATGGTTATCAAAGGGGAAAGAGGGGGAGGGATAAACTAGGAGTTTGGTATTAAACACACTACTATACATAAAATGGGCTTCCCTGGTGGCTCAGCTGGTAAAAAATCCACCTGCAATGTGGGAAACCAGCGTTCGATCCCTGGGTTTGGAAGATCCCCTGGAGAAGGGAAAGGCTAACCACTCCAGTATTCTGGCCCAGAGAACTCCATGGACTGTATAGTCCATGTGGTCACAAAGAGTCAGACACAACTGAGTGACTTTCACTTCACATACATAAAATAGATAAGCAATGTGGTCCTACTGTATACCACAGGGAACTATACTCAGTATCATGTAATAACCTGTAGTGGAAACAAATCTGTGAAAGATTTTATGTTATAACTGATTCACTTTGCTATATACCTGAAACTAACACAACAATGTCAATTAACTGTACATGTGTGTGTTAAATCACTTCAGTTGTGTCCAATTCTCTGTGAAGCTATGGACTGGAGCCCATCAGGCTCCTCCATCCATCGCATATTTCCAGGAAGAATAATATTTCCAGGAAGAATACTAGAGTGGACTGCCATGTCCTCCTCCAGGGATCTGCCTGACCTGGGGATCAAACCCACAGCTGCATTGTCAGGCTGACACTTCACCACTGGCGCCACCTGGGAAGCCCTGTCAATTAACTATATTTCAATATAATTTTTTTAAAGCCGCTAGGTAAATTCCAGGGACTGGCAAAACTGACAAGTAAGCCAAATTCAGCTGCCACCTATTTTTTTTAATAAAGTTTTACTGGAAAAAAATAAATACACGTGAACCAGGATAAGGCAAAAAACCTATGGTTACAACCATAGGCTCAAGTATCTGACCAAACTGAACTAGAGTCCCAGCTCTGCCACTTCCCAGCTGCGAGGCGTGGAGAAGAAAGGACACACAACCTGCTTCCTCTCCTGGAAAGTGAAGCCCCCAAGAAGACCAGCACCGCAGAGTGCAGAGAGCAAGGTGAGCAGTCACAGAGGGCTCACCAGTGCCAGGCACGGTTCTAAGCCTCAGTTCCAGAATGTTCTGCTCCATTACACTCAGACTCTCCTCCACAGCACAGGAGAAGGGATCAGAGAGACTTCTGGCAATTTCTCCGCCAGGATCCCCCATCCCTACATCCGCCCAATGAAACCACAAATGCACTCATCTCCAGTCACTGGGAGGAGAGACCGTCGTTTTCAGCACATATATGAAAACTCAGAATGAGTGTAAAATGAATATTAAAAACTTCAGAGCTGTTATGCAAGGAAAAGTAAGCAAGACCAAGGGGGTGATGTGTCTGCCCAGACTAGCCATCCACGAGGCAGAGGCAATTAGCAACACTGACTAGTTATACCAGCAGTGCACTTGGGAACCACTTCTGAACACAAATAAGCATTATTTTACAAAACGTAACTCCATTTTAATTTCAAAACGGAGGCAGTAAGAGGTTACAGGGCAGAGACAGGCATTATCCAAATGATGCTAAGAACAAAATTATAAAGATGGATTTGACAGCATCTGACAATAGGCTCCACTTACCCATTAACCAACAATTACAAATGTACTCATTAAGAAAAAGTGCTTTTTGCAAAGTCCTATAAAATGGAGTCCTATAAAATGGAGGGTCTGTCTAGGTAGACAGACCCTCTTCTTTCTAGCTACGCTTAACTTGGCAATCTACTTTAAACACCATTAAATCTGTGTCTTCAATAACAAAATGGACACTCTGAACGTCATCTCAGAGTTATGAGTATTAAATGAGATAATACACAACAATTAATCAGAAGGGCTCATTGAGTTTATCCATTATTATCATTCAGGCAATTCTGAGATTCACTTTAAAAAAAAAAAAAAAAAAGAACTATTTCACATAAGGGGAAAGCACCCTCAAGATGAATTCCTTCTTATCTGCACACCCTGACCCTAAAAGATGTAAGGGTGTTTAAAGCACAGTGGCCAGTCTTTCTTCTGAGCTGAAGGATGCACTCTGGATCCAGTTCACACATGTGTCCCCTCAACGCCATCAAACTTTTCATGCTGGACCCCAAGACCCAAATATGTCGGTACCCACCAGAGACCAGGGGAGACATCCTGCATCCCTCGTTCATCCCAAGATACACACCGAACACCCCAATCCTTCATTCATTCCTTAGATGAATAACCAAGTACCTGCCACGCACCCAGGTACCAGAAACTGCAATGTCCAGAGACCCTGGCTCAGGAGAGGTCACATTCTGCGTGGGGTAATTGTTGTCAGTCGCTCAGTCGTGTCCGACTACTTGCGACCCCATGGACTGCAGCATGCCAGGCTTCCCTGTCCCTCACTATCTCCTGGAGTTTGCTCAAACTCATGTCCGTTGAATCGGTGATGCCATCCAACCATCTCATCTCATCTCTCCTGCCCTCAATCTTTCCCAGCATCTGGGTTTTTTCTGCTTGTGGTAGACAAGACAATAAAGAAAGGAATCAGTTTGTCATCCATTGAGTGGTAAGTCCCACAGAGAAAAATAAGACCGGTTAGGGGCACAGAGATGAAGGTAGTTCTTGAATATGGGGTGTGGGAAAGGTTCTGATGAGTTAGCATCTCAGCAGAGATTCAAGGAAAGAGGGCGGGGCCTTTCTGGCCAAGGAAAAGACAGGAAGGGGCTCGCCAGGCAAGCATGGTCCCCAGATTGCACAGAGTGAGCCTGGAGAAGCAGTGGGCCTGCTTGCATAGGGAAGACGTTGGGTTTTCCTCCAAGAAATGAGCCAAGTAAATGTGCCAAGAACGCTGCCACTTGGTGAGCAGAAACAGAGCAGCCTCTGTGTTGATGAAACTAGCGTCTAAGGGCAGGCAGTGAGATATTAATCAACCTGAAAAAAAAAAGACTGTCTAAGGAAGGCGCCTCTCATCATCTCCCTTTTAAACTGTGGTCCATCTGCTTCTCCTGCTAAGGATAAGAGGGAAAAAAACTTAAGCTCTGGTGGACTGCCATCTTCATGTAGAGACTGAAATGTACTAGTTTGCTATATCCACTGAAACATACAGCTGTTAAACCAGTAATCACTTGTCATTTGGGGTTATGAACATCCAATATTAATACTAAAAAAGTTAAGCAGTTCCATGACACAGTGCATGTATTAATCTCCAAACAACTCTAAAGTTCATGTTCAGAGAAGCTTCTGGTGGAGTTTTATAAACTGTCAGGAAAAGTGTAATCGCCAGGTGCCCTGAATCAGTTCTAGAAATGACATATAGGTTTACACAACTGCTTCATCAGAATGGAAAGAGAAAGATCATAAGAGGAGAAGTGAAGGGTGTTTAGGACAAGTAGGATAGTAAATGTAGTCTGTCTAGAAAGCGCCCACTAGAGTAAAATTAAGAGAAAAAGAACTCTCTTTAAATCCCAAATTAAATCCCTAAATAGTATCTACAGCTGGCTCTAGACTTGGCTTAGCAATGACTTTATAGACCAAACTGTGCAAAGCACAGAAAATTAATATGAGTTCAGAGACTTACAGATATTAGTAGCTCAGTCATGTCCAATTCTTTGTGACCCTCATGGACTGTAGCCCGCCAGACTCCTCTGTCCATGGAATTCTCCAGGCAAGAATACTGGAGTGGGTTGCCATTCCCTTCCTCAGGGGATCTTCCGACCCAGGGATCTAACTGGTGTCTCCTGCCTTGCAGGCACATTCTTTCACCACTGAGCCACCTGGGAAGCCAGGGAAGTGATGTGCCATGTGGCTCGGCAGGTAAAGAATACTCATGCAGTGCGAGAGATGCGAGCTCTATCCCTGGGTTGGGAAGATCCCCTGGAGAAGGGAATGGCAACCCACTCCAGTATTCTTACCTGGAAAATCCTATGGACAGAGGAGCCTGGTGGGCTACAGCCTTCAGGGTAGCAAAGAGTCAGACATGACTGCGCATGCATACAGAGACTTACAAGTGCCTCTGAAAGAGCCCCAAAAAAGTGCGACTTAAAAATATTTTCACATTTCAAGATAAAAATCATGTTTTTTATATTGTTCGACTTTTACACATTCAAACAGGAAATACACTCTCAATAAGATCCATGCAATTAGTGCTTTAGATTTATCTTAACACTAATCCTTCACACACACACACACACAGGCCTACAGTCGACTTTCAGCTGATAGAAAACTTGCCCAAATGGAACATCAACCAACCATTTGGAGGTGTGAAATTTTGGTGAGGGGCGGAAATGTGAAATCTTAGTTACAAAAATCACTAATACTGGTTTCAGCTACGTATTAATCCTTCACGGCTGACCTTTGCAAGCCAGATACAGTACAAGTCAGCTCAAGGTCAAGGATGAGACAGGAAGTCCACAGTCATCAAAGCCGTGGAAATGGAGAGGATTATGCCCCCACGGTTGTGGAGATCAGCAGTCACCACACTTTTCTTTCCCAAATGCCAGGGCCCCGAGGTGACCAAGAGGCTATCTATCTGCTGACCTGTCACTAAAGAAGCACATGGAGAGACTAAGGGATCTTTCCAGCTATTGCAACAATAAATAATTTGTTTTCTCCAAGCCAAGAATGCTATAGAATGGAAACACTGAAGAAGTAAGTGAAGAAAAATGCCTCTACTTCCTAGAGTGTCTAAAAGCTTAGAACCCAGTTCTGGAAAATAAGAGTCTTCATCCCTTGATATGCCTGGCACAGAGTCACACACATTGCAATTTCATAATTAAAAAAAGAAAATGTGTATTGAGTGAAACAGGAGATGACATCATCCCACCAGCCGGCAATGTGTCCTGCTGGTTACCTACACAGGTAGGGTTGGAGACAGGGAAGACCATGTCAGTGGTTCTTCACCAGTTGACAAGAGGATCGGGAAGTGGTTCGGAACACATGGCCAAACAGCTGATGCTTATTCTGTCCTCAGCACTGGGATGAAAAGCAGCTGGGACATCGAGAAGTTTCCATAGATCCTTGACACCGCATGCATGTTTTCGATTTAACTTTTAGGGACACTTCTGTTGCCCTAAAGAGGCCTGGGCTCTCAATAGACTCTTCGCTGCGAATTTAAGCACCATATTCTTCTCATGGGTCTGTAGATCAGACTCCCCTCACACATGGGATGCTGTTCAGTTTTCCCTTAAAATGTCACAGCGCCCTTAGCACTGATCACAGCTTCCAACAAGTCATGAGAGATGACTTAAAACACAAACTTTATCCTAAAATTAAAAATAAAATTATTTTTTAAAGAATAATGAAAAAAATGCAAACCACTGGATGAAGTTGGTCAAAAGGTACAAACTTCCAGCTGGAAGATAAATAAGTACTAGGAATGTGATGTACCATAGGATAAAAGTAACTAACACTGCTGTTATGTTATATATGAAAGTTATGAATGAAGAAGAATATATATGAATGCATAACTGAGTCATTCTTCTGTACAGCAGAAATTAACACAACATTGTAAATCAACTGTACTTCGATAAAATTTTTTTTAAAAAGAAGTTACAGGAGTAAATCCTAAGAGCTCTTATCACAAGGAAAAAATTTTTTTTTCTATTTCTTTAATGTTGTGTTTATATGAGACAATGGCTGTTCAGTAGGTTTACTGTGGTCATCATTTCATGAAGTCAAATCATTATGCTGGGCACCCTGAACTTGCACAGGGCTGAAGGTCAACTGTATCTCAATAAAACCGGAAGAAAAAAAAATACATGGAAAAATAAAATAAAATGGAATGGAATGAAATAAAATAAAATGCAAACTACCTGCACAAGTGAAATAGTGTTTGTAAAACACTAAAAAAAAATGAAGGTTCTAAATTAATATCAAAATCTCTAAGGACCCTGTATAATTATACCCCAAAAGAAGAATATATTTCCATTAGCAATACTGACAAGGCAGGATTATTTCATTAAAACTGTTATTGCTTCTATTTCACTCCAAGTTGATGAGAATGATTTTTCTGGATACAGTGTGAGTATGTACAGTGTTTCAACATGTAATTATTACCAGGATGACACAACATGCAACACTCTTTACTGCAAATCACACACTAGGTCGAGGACAAAAAGGGTCCCTCTAGGGAGAGATCCAGGGGCTCTGACTACTCCTAGTTGGGTTTTTGAACCACTAGAACTAAAAGTCATTTCTTTTCCATGAAACTGAGCAAAAGGACAGTGTCTGGCTGCATCTCTATTCATCTACAGAAACAGAACGAAGAGCTTACCAAAGTAGACATACAGATCGAGAGAGAATTTTAATGCAGTGCATTATTTTCATCCCACTCCCACCATAATGAAACATTCCTCTATTTTACCAGGTAAATATTTTCTTCCTAAAAAGACAGTGTTTAGGTACGAAACAAATAAAATTTTCAGATAGGCTATGAGTATATTTTTTTTAACTGAGAGGAGTGACAGAATGAAGAGGTACTGGGTGACGAGCCCTCAGAAGCCAGCATTACATGGTCAGGAGGCAGCCAAGAGGAGAGACAGGGCACAGCCAGCTCCCAGGACCAAGACACAGGGCCTGCAAACCAGGCAAGGCACGAAATGCAACCTGACAAGGAGGCAGAGACTGAAGCAACGTTCCATCAAGTATTTTTAAATTCAGTTCCACACAAATCAACTCAGTTTTGCCCAGAGATTTTACCAGACATTTAGCTGGTGTGTATATAATTACTTGTCTGTCTGAATTGGGTTTGGGGAGTGGAGGACAGCACAAGGGGGGCTAAGCGTCCACAGAAGGGAATGAACTAAAAGTTGCTGAGACTCAGGGATTCATTCCAATATTATTTTTTTTTAAGTTAGCATCCTTTAGTGACAGTTTTTTAAAGTATAGCAACCATTACCGTTGTTTTGCTTGAAATGTTAAGAACAAAACTATAATGCCATTTATTCCTGATGTGAAGAGCCACATCGCGGGCATCCATGTGGGCATCCCTAAGATCCTTAGCATGTGTTTCGCCTTCCAGTCATCTTTCAAAGCCCCTCAAGTTATTTCAGTACTGCAAGCATCCTTAGAATATTATTTTCAGAATTCGTGTGGGGTATTTAGTAGCTAAAATTCCTTGGAAGAGGACCAAAATGTCACTGCTTTATATAAGCTTCAGCTCAGTTTTGAAAAGATGATAATCTTGCAATAAGCAAAAGAGCACTGGTACACAACTTCTGAAGCCAGACCTGTATAAATCCACATGTACTAAAGCAGAAAGTCGTATCAGACCTACATGAATGTGTACATAGGTCCCCTCTTAGCTGCTCTGTTCCTGGTGTTTACATCTTTGCTACCTGATTCGCAAATGGTTAAGACAAAACAGAATCATCACCACTAATAACCATGTTCATGCGCTGTGGGCTCAGTTGTGTCCAACTCTGCAACCCCGTAGACTGCACCCCCCCAGGCTCCTCCGTCCATGGCATCCTCCAAGCAAGAGTACTGGAGTGGGGTGCCATTTCCTTCTCCAGGGGATCCTCCCAACCCAGGGATCGAACCCAAGTCTCCTGCCTTGCAGGTGGATTCTTTACCATCTCCACCATCAGGGTCCATGTTCATGATCATATATAAATAAACGGTTTTTTCTGTCTTCCATAGTCCGATTCATAACACTGAGCATGCTACAACACAATTAATAGACTGAAAATATACTCTGGGTCAAAACAAACTTAAAAAAAAAAAAACTTTTAAGCAGTGACAGAATCCACTTTAAAAGAGAATCCATACATAGGAAGCTTTCTGTCTTACAGCCAACTCTTTACAACTGCCAATATTGTGCAATAGAGAAGAAACCAGCCTCATACAGCTATTGAGCACCTGAGGGGTGCCTAGTCCAAATTGAGATGCAAGTATAAAATACACACCAAATTTTGAAAACTTAGTCTAAGAAAATGTAAGAGCTCTCATTAATAAATTTTACACCGATGACATGTTGAAATGACAATATTCAATTATTTGGGTTAAATAAAATATATTAAAATATACATTAAATATATTAAATTTGGGTTAAATTAAATATATTAAAATACATAAAGAAAGGATATTAAATCTTTTTTACTTTTTTAAATGTAGCTATCAGAAAATGTTACACTGTAACTGTGGTTCACAAAATATTTCCATTGGACAGGGTTGAAATAGTCTAAGAGGCAAGTCAACCATCCACTAAGTCCAGCGAAAGTGCAAGATAACATGCAGTCTCTCCCTGACTTTCTTGTGTGCATGTGTGTGTGTGCAAGTCCTCCAGGGGGCTGGAATTGCAAAGCTGCCCATCAGGAAGGTCTCTGAAACACAAGGTTCAGCTCACTGCCTTTAGCCTCATCTCTTGACATTTAACTCTTCCAAAAATTTTCTTTGCTTCACTGCCTCCTGCTGTGAAAGCTCTCAAGCAAAGCCTGGTGACCCAGTCTCCCAGGGGGGTAAGCACTCAAGCTATGTCAGCCACCCCTGCTCTAGAAACTGGTATTCAAACAGGTCTGGGAAGGGACAGACACCTGTGCATAAAATTCCCTGGGGTTAAACATAAGCAGGATGTCTACACAGGTCAGGCCACTCACTCAAGCCACCTGTGCTGTTCTCATCCTGCAATCATGACCACCAAACAGAGGTGGCGAGGGCACTGGGTTACGGCTAAGTCCCAGCCCTAAGCCTACGAAAACGCTCCACTGCTTCAGCTGCCTCCTACCCTCCCATCCTTGCCTCCCCACTTTTCTGCTCTAACTGGACCTTCCTGGTGGCCGTGGGGCATCCACAGCAGGGCACTGGATGCTCTCTAATAAACACTGGGGAGAGCAAACTTAGCCTTTCCACAGAAGAGTTTCAGGATATATATACATTCATTCATGTGACCAATATTGCTGAATGCTGAACAGGAAAATCTTAGCACAGGACAAAGATAAGGGACCTGGGACCAAGGAAGCCAGAACAGTAGTTACAGGGAGAGAGAGGTCAGCACGAGCCTCATTGGTAAGGTAGCATCTAACTGGCCTCCCAGGGTCCAGGGTGAAGAAGTGAGCTGAACAGGCATCCTGGTATGGGGCTCAGGACCCTAGGGTCTCTGTGGGGAGTGGCACGGCCAGCCTGGTCCATGGGCAGGATGGCGGCCAGTGTGGCACAGCCACAGCTGCTGTGACAGGGGCCGAGTGACAGAAGGATGCAGAGGAAAAATCCCAGACCAGGCAGGACTCAGGGCCATGGGTTGCTCTGAGATGAGAACCTGCTGGAAAGCTTTAAGTGGAGGAAAGATCTGCTCTGACATCTGCTTTGTAGAAACCACCCAGCCCGTGGTTCTGGATACTCCAGGTTCAAGGGTACAAGCATAAACTATTGAACTAATGTTAAACACTGTGGCAACGATTAGTGAAACAACAGTTGAGACCAAAAGGGGAAAGAATCGTGGTTCCTGATCTGGACTCCAGGGAGAGGGGAGAAGAGGACACCCCACCTCCATCAGAACACAGAACAGTGTCACTGTGACCCTTCTTCACCCCAGAGCAGATGGGAAGACCTGGGGGCAGGCACACCTGCACTTAAGTGTCTTACCACTCTCCTCCTTCACTTAGCTTTTAATTAAAGCTAAAGAATAGCTTTAATCAGAGTTTGAATTTTCCTTTTACACGAAAGAAACTTTCTATAAAAGCACACAAAATACAACAATAATAGAAATAGAAAAGGATGAACACAAGTGATCCTGGGAATTCCAACCTGATTCAACATTTTATGTGGATTGCCTTTGGACTATGTCTAGCAGGAAAATGTGAGCATGTTTAAAAAAAATACCAGTATAAATAAGCATTAATACAGAACTAATTTTTTCGTTCTCATTTCACTGAATAATTACACCTTTGGGCAAACATGAATAATTTATTAAGCAGCATGCAGTTTCTATGTAGTCCTGCAACTTTCTGCCCTCATTACACAATCCTCCGAAATCATTCCAGGGCCAACCATGGCAGAAAAGGGACTTCTATGCAAATGCCCTTTTCCTACTGGCCTATGGATAGTTTATCAAGTGTCTCTCTAGGTTAACAAAAGCTATTTAAAATACTCTCTACCCATCTTCTGTCTTCAAAATGTTCAATTATTTATTAAAGCTGTAAAATGCCAAACTTTTTTGTTTTTTGGTTAGATTACGCACATTGATCCTTAACACAAAACCATGTATTTTGTGTTATGGTTTCTCTAATATTTCTTTAATGTTATCAAAAGTAACCCATACTTCAACCAGGACCGTTGTTACAGTATTAATATCTTCATAAAACGATTCCATTTCGGTGGCTTGGGACCAAGGGCCCTAGGAGAGTTCCATTTCACGTTAAAACTGTCTCTCTGTTGAGCTGTTGTAATAAACCAACCTGCAGTGAAGCATCAACACGTGAATGCTCGGAGGTGACCCGTTTTGATAAGTTTCTCATATTGAGGACACAAATGACACAGACCTGTGAGGTCCTCATTTTTCTTGTGTTCTCCCATTTTCTGCTGTATTGCAGATCATCACCAAATGGTAATCTAACTACTACAACTATTAATTATGCTCGAGATTAATGTGAAATACCTGCCACACAATGTAAACGGTACAGTGAGAGACAACATGCTGTCTTAATGAAATTCTAACACCTGAAACTGTTTGGTAACATTATCAGTCAAGTAAATGAGCTTCATTTCCTCTCAGTTGGGTATACTCTAGGGTTGGTGCCTGGTGTTATTGACTAAAAAATGTGCTTCAATACAAAATAATGAGCGTGCACCTGAACTCTGGTCTAGAACCATATACCTGCCTCCCCGACCCACCTCCCAGGTCAACCCCAAAACAGAATCATGAGTCCCTGCTTTTAACTCCCTCTAAATACTTTTCCACCTACCCTGGCCCAGCACCCCATCCCCTCAAAACACTGACTTGCATTGGAACTTCCAAATATAATAAGGTTTCCAAGTCTTGTGTAAACAGCTATGAAAAGTGTATATACATGGGAAAGAGTGGGGAGAAGGTTGGTTACTGGCAATCCCATCACTCCAGCTGCTCGGACCAGAAACCTTACAGTCACCCTCGACCCAGTCCTTCCTAACTCAAATCCAACACATCACATCTTCCAGTTCAACCATGAGAAATACACCCCGAGGTTGATCATTCCATCACCTGCCAGTCCAATCAACCGTCAACACTTTTTGCACGGAATATTTCAGTAGATTCCTAATGGGTCATCCAGCTTGCACCTTTGTTCCTGTATAATCTGTTCTATTAAAAAAAAAATGCAGAGGGATCTTTTTATAAAGTGAGCCAGACTGTATAGCACTGGGCTCCAAGGCAATGGCTTTCTGTATGTGAGGAAAAGCCCTACACTATCCAGGCTCATTCTTCTTCCCTGGGAAAGAGGCTTCCTGACCAGCAGGCAAGCCCAAGCCGGCGTGAGCCATTCAGAGATGAAACACCTTTCTGTTCTACTACTTCTTTTGGAGAAGCAATGCTTCATGTAAATTTCAAGCCATCTTGAATGACACTCCCCTGCCTGCCCCCACCACACACACACGCAGGTCAGGTACAATTATAACTGCAGCGTGCCTTGCGTGGCTCAGCACTTGTAAAAACCTACTGTATAATTGGACTAGAATAGAGCAGAGGATGGGAACTGAGGCTGGACGTGGCTCCTGTCATTCTGCATTACTGCTGTGTAAAGAAGAAAAGACGCAAACAGTTAGTGATGCACGGGGCAAAGGAGAGGAATGAAAATGTCAGGAGTGGGAGGAAGCTGCTAAATGGCACCAAACGCCTGGGCGGGTGCCTGTCTGCCCATGAGCCGCCTGTCTCGCTCGATCCATCACCAGAAAGGACAAGGCACCTCAGGAGGAATGCTTGTCCTGAGTCAGGAGCACGGAGGGGCCTCCTGTCTCTGACTGCCAACGGCGATCGCAGGCCTGCCAGGAATTGTCAGTCTACGGCCTTCACTGAAATCTGGCGGCTGTCAGTGTGAAATCCAGAAATAGCAGCGCTTGGAGATGCCTGGCCTTCAAACCTTCCAACGATCTGGGATGGCTGGGCTCCCGGGGTAAAGGTGGCCGTGTTCAGCATCTTTCAAAGAATTGGACACAACTAGCACCTCTTGTTCAGCTAAGAATCCAAAGTTGAGTCTGAAAATGGGAGGCTGCTAAGAAGCTGGAAGATTCTGAAGGGAAATGGAAAGAAAACGTGACTGCGTCTGCTTCCTAAGCCCAGGTCCACCTGAGAGAGTGGAGGGGTGGTGGGAGGATGGGAAGAGGCCCAGACACGGCCCTAAGATGACAATGCTGCTGGGGCAGGACCACTGCTCCCCACAGGATGGGGACATGGTGTCGGGTGGGAGGGAAGACAGAATCACCACACAGGTGAATCCCCTCCACAAATAAATAAGGAAACAGGAAATCCTTCCGAGTTCTCTTGAAGAAAGGGAGACGGGAGGTCCAGCCAATCAGCCCTGGAAAAGAAGGCAGGTAAACAGCGGCACCGCCAAGCAGTTCTCACTCTGTGCTCCAAACATATGTCCCTGTTTAACACATCGGTGAAAACCAAGCCCTTGTTCTCTTTCCAACGGGGCACTGAATTCTTCCCAGGGCATCTGTGCAGTGACAGCAGCAGGAAGGGTGAGATGAAGACTAGCCATGTACTCATATTGGCAACATATTCATGTTAACGATATATTCGTATTAACAACCCAGTGATCTCGGGTACTTGATTTTACCAGGACTCTTTCCAGTATGTGAATTACTTCAAAAGCTAGCTCAGCTGTACTACTTGCTTCTTTAGCCTCGTGTGTTTTTTAAGTTTCTTTGTTTTAATGAATAGTGCATGCATGCAGGCTCAGTCAGTCAAGTGTGACTCTTCGCAACCCCATGCACTGTTAGCCCACCAGGCTCCTTTGTCCATGAGATTTCCCAGGCAAGAATACTGGAGTTGGTTGCCATTTCCTTCTTTAGGGAATCTTCCTGACCCAGGGATCGAACTGGCATCTGCTTCATCAGCAGGCAGATTCTTCACCACTCAGCCATCTGGGAAGGCTTTAATGAATAGATTTCTTTTTTTTTTTTTTTTTAAGAACAGGTTTAGTTTGACAGAAAAAATCAAGCAGAAAATACACAGTTCTCATCTATTCCCTTTTCCCTCCTCCACCCTCCATCTCCCCTATTATGAACGCCTTGCTATGGTGTGCTATGTTTGCACAACTGAAGAAGTAATATTGACACACTACTATTAACAACTGACACACTACTATTAACTAAGTCCACATTTATATTACCGCTCCCTCTGCAATGTACAACCAATGAGTTCTGGCAAATGTGTAATGTTAAATGTCCATGATCAGAGCAGTTTCACTGATCCGATCATTTTTTTTCCTGTCTTTAAATTGTAGTAAAATATACATGACATGAGGCTTCCCTGGTGGCTCAGAGGTAAAGAACTGCCTGATGATGCAGGAGATGGGGTTTGATCCCTGGGTCGAAAGATGCCCTGGAGAAGGGAATGGTAACCCACTCCAGTATTCTTGCTTCAGGTATCCATCCCATGGACAGAGGGGCCTGGCGGGCTACAGTGCATGTAGTCACAGAGTCTGACACAGCCAAGCAACTAAGGCACACATGCCTGAAACAGCTTATTCGTCTATGCAAGACACAGGGAGGGGACAAGGACGCATTCCTGCTAATGTTCACACGGCCAGTGTAAACCTGGCCTGTGAGTGCAGAAGGGAAGCTAAGCCTTGCAGCACATTCCACCCCCTGCTTCCAGCCCCACCAGGCACAGTGTGATTCTAACCTGTCTGCACAGGGCTTGCCAACAAAGAAAGGCAGCCCTGGCTAAAGGGTGTGGGCGCTCAGTTCTTTTCAAGTCTGCCTGACTTGCTCATGATAAGTAACAAAATACCCACATCAGTGTAGCTAGGACACAGTCCTGGGGAACTGACAAAACCTAATTTACGCTTCTTCCAAGACCAAAGGCCAGACTCTCCATCTGAGACGCTGTCCTCAGGATCACCCGGGCAGCCCAATGGTCTAGTCCTCTACAGTGTCACTCACTAGAGGACTTTCAATTTCTGCAGGCTTCATAAATCCACAAGAGATGACTTGCCTTCCTCTGCATTGTCTCCTGAGTTATCTGATGGCCAAATGAGCAGCATTCCGCAGGGGCATGGAAGAAGTTCAGGCATTCACCGCTACCACGTGGCTTTCAGTAGCACGAGAGCATTCTAATACTTTGCCAGAAGCACGTCAGCATCCTACCACTAAAACGGCTTTAAGTTTTATTTCCGCACACTTTCTCGAAGTGTCTTTTTTCTCTCTCTCTCTTGTGATTAAAAGTGCACCAAACAAAAGGAAAACAAAGCTTCCCATTTTGGGTAAAATAAGTGGGTCATAAATTAATTTCATTTCTAAACACTAAGTATTTTCTTGGAACAGCCGAAACGGCTCCACAAGTAGAAAGGAACATGATTAAATCACAGGCCCCCTAATGCACCTGATAATAGTGTCAAGTGACGTGGGTTATTTAAAAATTGATTTTATATAATTAAATTAAAGCTGGCTTTTATCCCTATTAAATATTTAATATTTAATTAAATACTTGCTGGCTTTCACTTATAAAGATAACATTCCTAACAAAACTACTCCAAAGGTTACCACACAAGGTTTTGGAGAGTTTTAGGCAGAAACACTTTCTGCTTCCGATTAGCTAATTTAATATGAAAGAGATGTATAATTATATGAAAGAGCTGACAAAAGTTGTACATAGATGTATTAACTGAAATTAAATATATGATTATTTTAAATACATTTGTATATTTTTANCTATCTATGAATTCCATTTTGGATAATCGCTCTCCTTAGTAATTCATACTTTCTTGTAGATTAATAACACAGGAACTTTTATATGACTAAGGAAATGAAGAACCAGTTAAATATAATTCAGCCTAGCATGGGCCCTTGAATATTCAAGATGATTCCAATGTTGTTGTTGTTCAGTTTTAAGTTTTGTCCTACTCTTTGCGACCCCATGGACTGCAGCACACCAGGCTTCCCTGTCCTCACTATCTCCCAGAGTTTGCTAAGATTCATGTCCACTGAGTCAGTGATGCTATCTAACCATCTTATCCTCTGTTGTCCCCTTCTCTTTTTGCCTTCAATCTTTCCCAGCACCAGGGCCTTTTCCAGTAAGTTGGCTCTCTGCACCAGGTGGCCAAAGTACTGGATAATCAGCTTTAGTATCAGTCCTTTCAATGAAAATTCAGGCTTGATTTCCTTTAGGATTGACTGGCTTGATCTCCCTGCTGTCCAAGGGACTCTCAAGTGTCTTCTCCTGCACCACAGTTCGAATGTATCAATTCTATGGCATTCAGCCTTCTCTATGGTCCTACTATCACAACCATACATGACTACTAGAAAAACTATAGCTGTGACCATATGGACCTTTGATGATAAGTAAGAAGCACAACAAATATTTAGGAAACTCCTCATTCATTCTCAGTATCCTCCCTGGGAAAAATGAGGAATACAGAAAAACTCAAGAGGCACTTGCTTTTGAGGAATTTAACATCTGGTAAAAGAAATGGGAACATCTACTGAAATGAACAGAAAATAGTGGGGAAGATAATAAAAGGCCCTGGAGCAGGAAAGTGTGGGTGGTGGGCTGAGCCCATGAGGATGTGAACCATGAAAGGACCATCACCCCTAGAAGATACCTGGGCCCAGGCCCAGGTGTGCTCAGCAAAGAAAGGATGAAGGGATCTGCCTGTGGAACAGAGCAGTTTACATGCCCTCAGGAGTTATTTACACTCTCATTTAAAAAAAAAAGAAAAAAACTTTTTTTTTTTGGTAGCAGATTCACACTTTATTCTGGGTCTATGTTTATCACACCACTGACACAGAATTTGTTTTATATGCTCCAAAAGACTGTAACTACAAGCTTTATTGGCTTCGAGTCAAGATTTTGGAACTCAAATTTCTGGGCACCCTTTAAGTGAGAATGAAATAGACAACAATCTCTACTAAGAGTCAGGCATTCTCCCTTCGTTTATCCATCCCTTTGGCCATGTATCAAGGTTTCGACAGCAGTAACACTGGCTTGGAAGTCGAAAGGCCAGATTCCATCAGCCATCACATCACTCCACTGGGTGGTTTGCTGCCTTTTTCAGAGACCTGCCTCTCCTTTTCCAGGTGGCTCTAGCGGTCCTGCCATCACCTATGTGTCCTTCTCCCCAAGCCTTCTCAGGAATGTGGGCACTGCCTAAAATGATGACACTCAACCCCTGGCTGTGGCAATTGCCGAGGAGATCTGCAGACAACCCGAGGCAGGACTTCACAGCTACAATACACAAGAGAAAAAGCCACTCTCCTCCCTTACTGGAATGGCTAGTCTGGAACTGGCTTACAGTCGCCACTCTTACTAAAAGTCACACTTGTCTCAGGGACCTGGTGTAGAAAACACAAGATGCACAGTTACTACCTTGTAATTTTCTGTGTCACCGAGGAGACAGTGGTCGAAACACGGATAAAATAGCTGCACCAAGAAATGCAGGAACACGTCCTGGAAATACTGTCAAGGTTCCAAATCCCCTCGAAGGCTTCCCAGCCCCGTAATTCAATACCTCTTTGTTATCAGTTTGCTTAAACTAGCTTCAATTAGGGATTCTGTCACTTGCAACCGAAAACATCCTAATACACAAACACTTGTGAAAAATAAGCTTCCTTGGACCTCTTGATCACAGAATTCCTCCCAATAAAATAATCTCTAAGGCTCCTTCCATACAATTATTTGTTTCAAACTAGGTAACTATCAGATAATTTGGAATGGTATAGATATTTGTAATTAATCAATTCCTTCAACTGGACTCTGGGAAACAGCTGCTTAATGCAGCGAGTTTGGGTTTTCAACCTTGCTTATCTGCACTGGTGCAGAAGACAAGTCCCAAATGCTAATTATCAGTATTACTGTTGTCTTTGCAACTCCATGGACTGCACTTCAATCCATGGACAGGCTTCCCTGTCCTTCACTATCATCAGTATAAAAAAGTATAAAGTATATATCATTTTTTTGACCTTTGAAGATACAGGAAACTTATTTGAAGCACCATTTTCCTTTCTTAGGTCAATATCCGTCACGGCCAATTATTCTTCCATTCTCTCTTTCATCTTTAACTGGTGATCACCTCCACTCCCACTATTCCCACCAAATAATTCTGTGGAAAAGACTGGTTATTCACTTCTTTCTTTTGAATGACTAAAGAACTTTTATCTGGGTACAAGTGAAATAAAGCCTGATAACAAGGCTGTTTCCAATGTTACTGATTCCCTTGTTAAATGTGTCAGCATTTTCTGACTAAGTGTTCAAGCACAGATATAATCTAACTGGACAAGAACACTAAAGCAAGGGTATTTTATTTGTTCACAGGAAACCAGTCAGTGGAAATAGCAAGAAATTGCATCCCTCACAATGTAAGGATAATATCTGCTAGCTCAACATCTATAAGATTTAAAAGCATTTAGAGCAATACAAGTTGATTCAATTTTTAAAAAATGCTTTTACATGGAAATGAGATACCTAGTTTTAAATGCATTACTTGGGGAAAAATTTACAAAGTAAAATACTACCATTTTAGAGAAACAAACATGGTGAGGTATATTTAAGAAGACAACTTTTCCACTGTGAGAAAAGAGTTTGCAGTGATTATTGCTTATGGAATAATGCAATACTTTATTGAATCTAGAAATGTTACAAATGAAATGTCTTGTACCAAGTGATGAAATCAAAAGAAAATCATTTTTTAAAAGACGGTAAGAAATCCATCTGCATGTTGGACTATAGAAATGACCGCTGAATCAACAGAAAAAGATGAATAATTGTCAGACTCAAGCATATCTGTTAATAAATCTAGAATTAACATAAGAATCAACCTAGTAATACCCAAATAGCAAAGGTATTAAACTGTGACTCTAATTTAAATAACTTAATAGAGTCATGTACTACTATATGATTTTGCCTCAAAAGACAGTCTCATTCTCAATCAATAAAAATGAACTTAAAATCATTTTTAAAAAACCTGCAATAGACACAAAGGTCTCTCCCAAGCACATGTCATTAGACCCATTTTTAAGAAACCGAAAGTCACTGAGAAGTTTATACAACACAGGGCAGCCAAAACATTTAGCACAACAGAATCTGAACCCTTAATTGTGTCACATACTGCCTTTCTCCATTTCCAAAAGTGTGAGCTCTAGATGAAAATAGCACGAAGCACAAATTTTTTTTTAATGACACACACTAGATTAATCATATGAAGTCAAAGGTATTACCCTTCAACTTCTGCCTTCCAAAAGAGTTTCTTCTTACAGGTGCAATGCTCTTTGTCAGACATTCTATTCTGGACCTCCTTCCACTACTCTGGTTCGGCTGGGTCTCTCCAGGAATGGGACTGGTTGGGTGCATGGGAGTAGAGCTGAGGGGACACACAGCCCATGAAGCTTTAACTCACCAACCTCTTGTTTTCTGTCCCGTAGGCTGAATGGTCTGTGACTCACCTTCAAATCAGCAAAGAGTTGAAATGGGCTAAAGAAAGTTTGGCATTAATAAATGTATAAAAAACTTAAATATCTGTTCTTCTGGTGCTGCTGCTGCTAAGTCGCTTCAGTCGTGTCCAACTCTGTGTGACCCCATAGACGGCAGCCCACCAGGCTCCCCCTTCCCTGGGGTTCTCCAGGCAAGAACACTGGAGTGGGTTGCCATTGCCTTCTCCAATGCATGAAAGTGAAAAGTGAAAGTGAAGTCGCTCAGTCGTGTCTGACTCTTAGTGACCCCATGGACTGCAGCCTATCAGTCTCTTCTGTCCATGGGATTGTCCAGGCAAGAGTACTGGAGTGGGGTGCCATTGCCTTCTCCGCAGTAGGTAGGAAGATGAATGAAAAATGCAAAATTAAGTTTTTGAACACTGATCTGATTCATCTGTGGAATTATCTGCTAAATTAAAGCAAAGCACCAGAAATGCTTCAAAAGTAGTCAAACCATCCTGTGCTAACGCACCTCTATGAAACATAGTGCTTCATGTTTACATTTGGATTCAAAATAGGACTAGCATTTTCAACAGGTCCATCCTTTTCACTAACACCCTAATTCCCTTCTGAGATTTTTAGATATGTACTCATTTGATGATTATTAAGAACCTACTATATTCCACAAAGAAATGTTAATGGAATGGACAGTGCCTGAGGCACACAGTAGGTGCCTAACAAATATTTTTTTGAATGAGTGAAGAGATGAACGCAATGGCTCCAAGGCCAGTGAGGAAGAGGCAGAGTGCTCTCACTATGGAGTAAACACCAACGTCCTTACCTCCACCTGGGATGCCGTGCAACATCCCTTCAAAGGATAGCACAGGACATGAGAGTTCCTTTCCCATTTTGATTATGAAGAATCCCAATACTTAAACAGTAAAAGATCACAAAAACCTGGACAACTCAAAACTGTATTCTGAAATATACCCTGCAGCAAAAGAAGACTAAAGGGGAAAAATTACATTTATCTTAAATTTGACAGAATACACCACTGTCCTTAGAGATCGACACATGGATGAAGAATTAACTTGTTTTTTAACATTTAAAAGTTTAACACTTTTAATGACCATAAATGCATTGACATGACCACACAGTTACTAATAACCATGCCTGTTGCATTCTCTTAACTATGATGTCTACGCGTGAAATCTTCCAACTAATTAAGTCCAAAGTTTTTTCCAAAGCCTTGAACAAAATGCACCTTCTTCTCTGAAGTCATCCAGATTTCTCCAGCTCTACACAAACTTTCCTTCCTCTTAAACCTCTCAGCAGATCATGGGCCTGCCATCCTGTCCTGTGGCGACTCCGGCAGGTCTAATCTGGTGGGCTGCAAACAGCTCAGAAGATACCATTAGGGCATGTGGGAACCATGATATCACCCAGTAGAGTAACTTACAATTCTGAGATGCCCAGAAGTTTTGAATCATTAAAGAGAATAAATAAAATTAATGATAGGGAAGACTGCTTTGACTTGCAAATAAATGGTACGTTACAATACAATGAATGTAATGCAATGATCAATTTAATTCATTGATCTGAAAATGATTTAACCTGCAGGCCAAACACAGAGCCTTGGGAGGACCAAATGAAGCCTCCCATGGACCAGTTCCTACAGGTGAGCCACCGTGGAATCCTGTCTCCTCTGGTCTGTAAACTAGCCCCCCTCCAAGGATGCCCTGAACGCCTGCTATGAAGTCCTGCAATGCTTAATGAGCACAAACACAGAGAACAACAGGTCATACTTCAGAATAATCAACAGCTGTCATCTGAAATGTGAGGGACCCCAGAAGAAGCTCTGAGAAAGAGACCCCTTTCCTTCCTGCGACTGCACAATTGGAAAACAGAAGCAGCCGTCTGCTGTCTGTCTCTGACATTCCCTCCCACCTTGCCCACACAAACAAGCGAAATGAGTCATTCACCATAAATAAACTGAGTAACTAATCTTAACCAAATGGGTAGCTCCATCGGATTCAGTTGAGGAGGGCTTCTGTGGGTTTTACGGTTTCTCAGAGGTCTCTGCACGCTGTAACACTTCCCCTGGTAATTTAGGAAAACTCTCAGCCAGGAAGCCCTCGCCAGGCAGATGGGACTCCTGACTGGTCCCCAGGGGCGGCTTCGGTCTCCAATGGCTTTTCTGGGATCATTTAGGAATTAACTTGTCTGCGCTCAGACATGTCACCATGTTTGGGCTCCATGTTACGGAACATCAAGTCATCAAAGCGACTGAAATTTTAAAAGAGTGTTCACAAGTTCATTATGTATTCAGCGGATAAATTATGTATTCATTTCTTAACATGTACAAAACTCTCTACCATCTTAAAGAATAGATAATTAGAAGAGACATACAAAAATAAGTATCATATAAGGCTGTACATGATGAATGCTAAGGCAAGGAAGAGTCTGAAAGGGAAGGTCACTTTTTAATGAATAATAAAAGCTAACATTTATAGAGCACTTACTATGTATTAAGCAGATGGCACTATACTAACCTGCATTTTATGCCAAATATTAGTGCGTTACATCATGAGGTACTGGTGGGAGAAAATATAAGAAGAAAATGAGATTTGGATCCAGCATTACAAAATTACCTTTGCCATTCAAATCAGGAGAAGTCAAAATTTAGGAAGATAAAGTAAATGTGGATTTCACAGCGAACTGAAGACTATTTTTTCTGTTTTTTAAATACTTTTGTAAAAATATTTAAAACTCTAACATACACTGAATGTTCTTTCCAGATATATTTGAAGCATACATTCCAAATACATGGCAATATTTTAGAGGGCATAATGCAAATTTTAAAGTTTTTTTTTTTTAACTAGTGATTCCTTTGTAAGTAAAAATAGTCATTTTCCCTGAAATCCTAAAAACATCCTATTAGGACCAATAATCAGCCCAATTTAATTTTGTTTTTATATTTTAAACACAAAAAAAATGGAATAAAATACATGCTGATGTGGTACATTAATGATTCATTGCTTATTATCCTAAAACAATAAGAAAATAATACATTCTGATTTATTATATACATGTTATTTCTCGTTCAAGTAAATAATTCAAGCACTTTTCATACTCACTGAGATCATCTGAAATATGAACTAAGAGCTGTTTCTCATCAGTAAGTTGGGTCAACACAGCCCACAAGGTGACAGCTAAAGATAAAAGATTCAAACATGAAATGAAACTAAGTCCATCATCAGGGAGCTTTCAGATATAACAAGGAGACGGCTGATCACCCATCACTTCCAAGAGGACCAGTGGGATAGATGCTATACAGTGGGACAGATGCTGTACAAGGGACAGCAGACTTCCAAGGAGAGAGAGGTTTTATTGGAGGAACTAAGGCATCTATGTGTGTGGCAATTTGAGTTAGGCCTTCAACAAGCAAAAATGAGGAGAGACCTTCACAGCTACAGGAACACACACTCAGCCGAGGCAAACCTGGAGTCTTGTAGACACCTGGCTGTAACTGGGGTGCTCAGTGTCACTGCCTCAATTAAATAGGGACCCAGGCATTGCAGAGACAACCTAGTGTCACCAGAAGTGAACCCCTGGGAATTTAGCATCAAGAATCCATTTTCCATGGGGAACTTTGAATGTTGTTTCTATAACATCTTATTAATACAATGTAGTCTTTACAACAGGAGTCTAGGGGTCCGTGATTATAGACTGTGCATGTCTGCTAAGTCGCTTTAGTCATGTCCAACTCTGGACTATAGCCTGCCAGGCTCCTCAGTCCATGGGATTCTCCAGGAGTGGCTTGCCATGCCCTCCTCCAATATTACAGACTACTGTTTAGTAACGTGCCATGTTCTCTGGATCCCTGGATTGAGAGAAGGAAGAGGGGGGCATTGCTGCTCTGAGACAAGCATCCATATGCTGCCTCAACACCGCTGCCTGGAACACATGCTTGGCTAATCCTAATTCACTGTTTTCTCCTGCTTTAGGACATGTGGCATCAGAAATCTGATGGATTAATGAAGGACTGTTAATGCNTCCCTGGATTGAGAGAAGGAAGAGGGGGGCATTGCTGCTCTGAGACAAGCATCCATATGCTGCCTCAACACCGCTGCCTGGAACACATGCTTGGCTAATCCTAATTCACTGTTTTCTCCTGCTTTAGGACATGTGGCATCAGAAATCTGATGGATTAATGAAGGACTGTTAATGCTAATTGCTGACATAAGACTATTTACGGCACTGAGGCAATCATGGAGTTTTTCTAGCCATTTTCACAGCTTTTCAGAGCTCTGCACTCATCAGTCACGCTAATTCCAACAGGAAACAGCACACTGCTTTGGTGAGACAGGCCAGTAAGACGCACCTCTGGCATTTCTTCTCTGCAACTCCTTCCCAAATACTGAATCCGGGTACACTGCTTGGGATCATTTATCACCTGTGACGCTCACTGCATCTAGACTCCAGGTACAGATGACGGCTAGAATTTCACACATCCCTGATTAGAGCAGACGTGGCCCCCAGTGGCAGTCGTGCCGCCTTTCTCAGCTGCCCCAGCTTAGAAAAGGCCTCAACAGAGCGAGCGGGATGCTCTGCTCCTAGAAAGGCCACCAGGTACTGAGACACGGAGATTTCTTTGAGATGATCTGTGCCACTGAGGACCTACAGGACCCCACATCTTAACAGCACAGTGCAGTGAGCAATAATAGAATCACAGCCATTAGAATTAAACATGAGCTCCAATTCTAATTCCAACTCTTATGATCTGTGCAACTTTCAGACCAATATACAACCTCTCTGAGCTTCACTTTCCTCATCTATAACCTTGAAGACATCACTTCACGTCTTTGCATATAAAACATGCTAGGAAAATGGCACCGCCATAGCAGTGTCCTGGTCTGGCTCTTGTCATTGGGAGGTCACTACAGTAGAAATGGTTACACTGGTCAAAGAGCTTGAGGACAAGTGGTTACTGACATCCCTGTGCTGATTCCATAGGCACCCAGGTTTCTCTCTGGACTTCTCTGTTTAGATCTACGTATGAGTACCCATCAAATTCTCACTGCAAACTGATCTGCCAGCATTTGACATTTGGGTTTTTCTCGATCTACAACTTAAGATTTTGTTTAACTTTCAGTAATATCAGTACAGTATATCAATTTCAGTTTCAGTTCAGTCGCATCCGACTCTTTGCGACCCCATGAATCGCAGCACGCCAGGCCTCCCTGTCCATCATCAACTCTCAGAGTTCACTCAAACTCATGTCCATCGAGTCGGTGATGCCATCCAGCCATCTCATCCTCTATCGTCCCCTCCTCCTCCTGCTCCCAAACCTTCCCAGCGTCAGAGTCTTTTCCAATGAGTCAACTCTTCACATGAGGTGGCCAAAGTATTGGAGTTTCAGCTTTAGCATCAGTCCTTCTGAAGAACACCCAGGACTGATCTCCTTTAGAATGGACTGGTTGGATCTCCTTGCAGTCCAAGGGACTCTCAAGAGTCTTCTCCAACACCACAGTTCAAAAGCATCAATTCTTCGGCACTCAGCCTTCTTCACAGTCCAACTCTCACATTCATACATGACCACAGGAAAAACCATAGCCTTGACTAGACGGACCTTTGTTGACAAAGTAATGTCTGCTTTTGAATATGCTATCTAGGTTGGTCATAACTTGCCTTCCAAGGAGTAAGCATCTTTTAATTTCATGGCTGCAATCACCATTTGCAGTGATTTTGGAGCCCAGAAAAATAAAGTCTGACACTGTTTCCACTGTTTCCCCATCTATTTCCCATGAAGTGATGGGACCAGATGCCATGATCTTCGTTTTCGGAATGTTGAGCTTTAAGCCAACTTTTTCACTCTCTTCTTTCACTTTCA
>SJYA01003091.1:4459762-4502770 GCA_006410615.1 Neotragus moschatus | reverse complement strand
GAAAAATAAAGTCTGACACTGTTTCCACTGTTTCCCCATCTATTTCCCATGAAGTGATGGGACCAGATGCCATGATCTTCGTTTTCGGAATGTTGAGCTTTAAGCCAACTTTTTCACTCTCTTCTTTCACTTTCACCAAGAGGCTCTTTAGTTCCTCTTCACTTTCTGCCATAAAGGTGGTGTCATCTGCATATCTGAGGTGACTGATATTTCTCCCAGCAATCTTGATACCAGCTTGTGCTTCTTCCAGCCCAGTGTTTCTCATAATGCATTCTGCATATAAGTTAAATAAGCAGGATGACAGTATACACCCTTGACGCACTCCTTTTCCTATTTGGAACCAGTCTGTTGTTCCATGTCCAGTTCTAACTGTTGCCTCCTGACCTGCATACAGGTTTCTCAAGAGGCAGGTCAGGTGGTCTGGTATTCCCATCTCTTCCAGAATTTTCCACTTGTGATCCACACAGTCAAAGGCTTTGGCATAGTCAATAAAGCAGATGTAGATGTTTTTCTGGAACTCTCTTCCTTTTTCCATGATCCAGCGGATGTTGGCAATTTGATCTCTGGATCCTCTGCCTTTTCTAAAGTGTATATGTATACCAAATGTACATGTATACATAGACCTTAAATACACACCATTTGTCAATTATACCTCAATAAAGCTTGGGGGAAAAATCCAACAAGATTCATAGCTAGTGTTACTGCCTCACCCTTGAGAGACTGTTGTTTAGTCACTAAGTCGTGTCTGACTCCGTGACCCCATGGAATGTAGCCCACCAGGCTCCTCTGTCCATGGGATTCTCCCAGGCAAGAATATTGGAGTGGGTTACCATTTCCTTCTCCAGGGGATCATCCCAACCCACAGATCGAACCCGCTTCCCTTGCATTTATCACTGAGCCCCCAGGGAAGCCCCAAATTTGTTATTATAGTGAAGATAATGGGAAGAATTACATCTTATCACAGCTATCAAAGTTGAGACTCACTGCCATAGACAGGCAAGCTCATTGATTATTTAAGAAAGGAAACAAGGAAACAAAGGAGGAAATTAACACAGGTTTTGATGAGACTGGGTAACACTTTCTTGTGGGATTCAGTTTCAATTTAAAGCTGAACAGACTCTTTGAGCTTAAAGATACTGAGTGATTTGGATAAAAATTCCAGAGGATTGGATTCAAGATTACTTTGTAATCTCACGACTTTAAAACCTTCTTAATTAAAGACGTCCATTTGTTTTAAATGAAACAAGACATAGATTTGTAGACCAGCAAAACAAATTAGGGACGTGAGCAAATGGTTTTGCATGGTGGTCCCCGGGGCTCTGGAATTAAATGGGATGCTCAGTTAAAGAGGAAAATCAAGTCCTGGCTGTGGGCTTTCCCTTTCAGAGGATGAGCTGGTCTCAGGGTCCAGAAACAAAATCACTGGCACCTCTTAGTACCAAAATAGGCACCTGGGACCACCCTCAGATAACAAAGTGTTCCATGGTACCTTTATCTTTCTTAGGAGAGAAAAACAAATCTTTGGTCTTAAAAGAGTCCCTTCTCCAGGGCTCACCTGAGTAAGAGTCTAGAGACAGAAATTCATCAGTCCCTCTAAGCTGGCTTCAGAGTTCATGATGGAAAACATTTTCAAGGAACAAAGACAAAATACTTTAAAAGTATTATTCCAAATTTCTTTAATTCCCTCACTCCCAATTCTCCAATAAATCAGCAAAGAGACCAAAAGTCTGTCCCATTTTTTAAACTGTTTTGAAACCTCGCTGCCACATCCCCTTCAAGCCACTGCCCTACTTCTCCGTCCGCTTTGTAACCCAGTGTCTCAGGGGAGTCCTCTGCGTTCCTGTCTGTGCTGGTGTCTGCAGCCTGCATGCTGCCCCTCAAGGACTGTCCCTGAAGCCCTGGCCAGTTCAAGTCGGGTGGGTCGAAGGGCACCTCCCCTGGGCCTCCCCTCCTTCCTGTCCTGACTCACTCTCTCTGCTCGGGTACTTCTCCCCAACCAAGCAGGCAGCATCCGGTGCGTCCACCTCCATCCCTGGTCCTCAGTAAAGCTCTCCTAACTCCCCACTTTCATCTCACCCCCAGGGCCTCCATCACCTGACCTCTTGTCCTGAGCTCCCACTATCATCTCAGAACTCCTACATTGAACACAGTCCCCTAACCCCGCTCTCGTCCTCCAGGGTTCCCTCCGTGACTAACTGCCATCAGCCACCACCCTTCATTCTCCCTGCTCCCTCCTCCACATCTGTCCTCAAGTCCTGCTGACTGTGGTTCCCAAACCCTCCTCAGTCTCCATCCTCACTCACCTGGGGTGCTTCCCCAGTCTACAGAATCACCTGTAGCCATCCTTCCAGCCCCTCTCTGTCCATACTTTTCTTTTTTTAATTGACTTTGTTACAATATGGCTTCCATTTTACATTCTGGTTTTTTGCCCCCGAGGCATGTGGGATCTTAGTTCCTTGACCAAGGATCAAACCCACACTCCCTGCATTCAAAGGCAAAGTCTTAACCACTGGACCACCTGGGAAGTTCCCATGGGCACTTTTAAATCTATCCTCTCCACAGTCCAAATGAACTTTAAAAATACTCTGTGTATGTGTGCACATCCACACATATATATTTAATCTTGTTATCCTGAGCTGCTTGAAGCTAAAAGACTTCCAGTTGCATGGAAGACCCCTCCCAGGGTTCAGCAAACCCTCCATTTCTGCCGCCTACTCCTCCACTTTTTTTGGTAACTCAATGCTCCCCACGTTGGCCTTTCAGCTTCTAATAAAATCCATGTACCCTNTGCTGGTGTCTGCAGCCTGCATGCTGCCCCTCAAGGACTGTCCCTGAAGCCCTGGCCAGTTCAAGTCGGGTGGGTCGAAGGGCACCTCCCCTGGGCCTCCCCTCCTTCCTGTCCTGACTCACTCTCTCTGCTCGGGTACTTCTCCCCAACCAAGCAGGCAGCATCCGGTGCGTCCACCTCCATCCCTGGTCCTCAGTAAAGCTCTCCTAACTCCCCACTTTCATCTCACCCCCAGGGCCTCCATCACCTGACCTCTTGTCCTGAGCTCCCACTATCATCTCAGAACTCCTACATTGAACACAGTCCCCTAACCCCGCTCTCGTCCTCCAGGGTTCCCTCCGTGACTAACTGCCATCAGCCACCACCCTTCATTCTCCCTGCTCCCTCCTCCACATCTGTCCTCAAGTCCTGCTGACTGTGGTTCCCAAACCCTCCTCAGTCTCCATCCTCACTCACCTGGGGTGCTTCCCCAGTCTACAGAATCACCTGTAGCCATCCTTCCAGCCCCTCTCTGTCCATACTTTTCTTTTTTTAATTGACTTTGTTACAATATGGCTTCCATTTTACATTCTGGTTTTTTGCCCCCGAGGCATGTGGGATCTTAGTTCCTTGACCAAGGATCAAACCCACACTCCCTGCATTCAAAGGCAAAGTCTTAACCACTGGACCACCTGGGAAGTTCCCATGGGCACTTTTAAATCTATCCTCTCCACAGTCCAAATGAACTTTAAAAATACTCTGTGTATGTGTGCACATCCACACATATATATTTAATCTTGTTATCCTGAGCTGCTTGAAGCTAAAAGACTTCCAGTTGCATGGAAGACCCCTCCCAGGGTTCAGCAAACCCTCCATTTCTGCCGCCTACTCCTCCACTTTTTTTGGTAACTCAATGCTCCCCACGTTGGCCTTTCAGCTTCTAATAAAATCCATGTACCCTCTTCAAAGGCTTCCCCTGTGGCTCATCTGGTAAAGCTGGTAAAGACCTGAGTTCAATCCCTGGGTTGGAAAGATCCCTGGAGAAGGGAAAGGCTACCCACTCCAGTATTCTGGCCTGGAGAATCCCAGGGACTGTATAGTCCGTGGGGTCGCGAAGTCAGACACGACTGAGCAACTTTCACTTTCACCCTCTTCAAAAAACGGTCTTTGGACCTCTGTAACCTCTGCCACACCACCACCACTTCCACCCCACAAATGGGTCATCTCCTGGGTCAACTGGAAATTCAGAGGGTCAGGCCAACATAAACCTAAAAGCATCAAAACATCAGGAGGGCAGAATGCAGCCTTCCAACAAGTGGCTGGATGACTCCGAGGAGCAGCTTGGAGACCTGACATAAAAGGTCATCCAACTGATACTTGAGCCCTGACCCCACCCACTGGTTCAAGGTCTCCATTCATGAGCCATCCATCTGTGGGCAGGTGAAATGGCTCTTCCTTACTGACCTGGATCCAGACCCTCAGAACCTTCTACCCACTGATCCAAGTCCAATAATCCCTTAAAATCCCCTCATAGGATGCGGTTGGCTCCCTCGGCATCTTAATAACCTTCCTCTAAGCCTGCTTCCAGACTTTCTTTTCCTTTTTTTTTTTTTTAAGAATTTCCATTTTTAGAGCAGTTTTAGGTTCATAGCAAAATTGAGGAAAAGGTACGGAGGTCTCCCACCTCCACATGTGACAGCCCATGATCAATATCCCCGCCTGATGACCTGCATGGACACATCTTGACACCTGCAGTGCGCAGTCTACCACTCTTTTTATTCAAACGTTTTGGCCATCTGATGCGAAGAACTGACTCATTTGAAAAGATCTTGATGCTGGGAAAGACTGAAGGCAGGAGGAGAAGGGGACGACAGAGGATGAGATGGCTGGATGGCATCACCAACTCGATGCACATGAGTTTCAGTAAACTCCAGGAGCTGGTGATGGACAGGGAGTCCTGGCATGCTGCAATTCATGGGGTCACAAAGAGTTGGACACGATTGAGCAACTGAACTGAAACGTTTTATTCTGTATTGGGGTATAGCCGATTAACAAGGTTGTGGTAGTTTCAGGTGAACAGCAAAGGGACTCAGCCATATATATACATGTATCCACTCTCCCCCAAACTCCTGCCCCATCCAGGCTGCCACATGACATCGTGCAGAGTTCCCTGTGCTGTACAGGAGGCCCTTGTTGCTGATCCATTTTGAACACAGCAGTGTGAACATGACCTTCCCAAACTCTTTTTAAGCTTAGCTCCTAACACCGAATCTAAGTGGTTCCAGGTTTTCCCTGACTCTAACCCACATCACAAAACCAGCATGAGGGCACATAGAGACAGCCTGAAAACCAGTCTGTCACCCATGAGGTCAAGATTGCGAACTGCATCAAGGCTCTGTGTCCTAACTCCTTAAACTGAAACAATAATACTGCTTTCCCCTTTGCACTGAGGTAAGGGTTAAAATAGCTCCTGCAGGGAACGCACACAGCCTGGTGCCTGGCACACAGCGCTGTCCATAAATAGAATGGGGACTCCCTGAAGACCAAGTTCTCTGTCAACTTGGCTTTGTTTATTTAGCATTGCTAGCACCCAATGATTTGTTGAAGGATAGGCATGAATAGTCATGGACAAAACTAGAATTTAAAACAAGAAAAATTTTCATTTTGAATACAGTAAAAGAAAAAAGGCAGAAGTAAGATGCAATTGAATTCTAATTTAGTTTTCCTTCTGATGTAAATTAAAGTACTTTCTTTAAATGACACTTAAAATGCCAACTAATGGTTCTGGCATACCACACAGTGATTTAAATATGTTATTCTTTTAAATAAAATGGAATAAAACATGTCTGACTTAGAATCAAGATTTTGCTCCATATCTGCAATGTTACGAAAGATATAGAAAGCGATGGTATCTTTTTCAACTCTCATTTCAAAGATAATAACTACTGTGCAACAATAGGGCACCAGGGACGAACAGAAATACATTAAATCGGCTGCATTAATTTTAAGTAGGATCATTAAATGACTTAACATTTTTTTGTTTCTGAATGATTTTAATGTTTTGATATTGAAATGAAAAACAGTAAATGCTTCAGACACTTGAAAAAAAATTCCAGACTGGCCGACAGAGACCTAACTGTGGCTCTTGGAACACGTATGTGGACACACACACTCTTTGTATTTCTATTGAAGTATGTTCAGTAGACTTGCCATAGGGCCATTTGAAAATACTGCAAATTCTTTTAGAAAAACAAAATAAGTTGGTGTTTTTATTTTCAAAGAGAGGAGCCAGGGGAGCTGTCCACATCAGGATCCGCACTTACATAAATAAAGGCCTCTGATTTGGAATAAATGGAACTCTGCTCACTGGAGCAGGGTTTCCTCCCTAACCTGTTCCTAACTAAGCAGTACTGTTGGTTTCCTTACTGCTCCTTTTAGAGGGAAAATAACTGGGTTAAAGTTCAGTTCTACCCCCATCACCAAAATCCCTCCAGCTTAAAACATTTCTGATGACATTTAAGATCAGCACAGCCCACACGCGTGGGGAGGCTCAGGCGTCTGGGACCCATCCAGGGGCCTCATCCTTGTCCTCCCCCAGAATCCAGCACAGGCCGAGCAGGGAGCCGGTGCTTCCTCCACACTGGCTGGAGTGAACCCAGCATCACTGCAGGCCCCTGGCGGTTCTGCATCCCAAAGGCTGCCTCCCAGGGAACCCCAAGCCTGGAGTCCAGCCCTGAAACACTGAAGTGTGTGTCCTGGGAGGGGCCGGCACTGGACAGGCAGGATCCCACTCCCAGGGGCTGGCAGGCCAAGGACAGGACACATGAGCCACGTAAGTGAGGAGTAAATCACCTCCCTGTCCAGCTTCGGGGCTTTCCAGGCCTCGAGGGAGGGAGCTGTGACCCTGACAAGGGCAAGGCCAAGCCTGAGCCTCCAATTGACTGTGATGTCTGGTGGCCAAAACACTGAGAAGGAGCAGGCCCTGCCCAGGGTGCGCCGGAGCGGCTGGCTGTGCGGGTCAGTGGGGTTGGGCAGTGGCAGAAACGGTGTCAGACGGAGACCACAGCTTCTGGAAGGAATCCTGATTCCACCGGGGTTGCAGTGTGAGTCACCCCCGAGCCACCAGAAGACCCGGGGATCCAGAACACCCCCCTCCACTCCCCGCAGAGAGGAAGGACATTAAGCCGCCCACACGGGGTGGGGAGGCCAGAGTCTGGTGTCCAGGGAGGGGTGGCAGAGGACCATCAACTCCTCCCGGGAAGTGAGGGGGAGGCAGGGGGAGGATCTGACTGGACAGAGCATCAGAGTCGGGCCCAGACCTCACAGCTGTCACCTGAGCAACCTAGAGTGGGACGTGGAGGGACCCATCACGCTTGTCACACACCTGTCAGCCAGCGGGGCACAGTTGCCCACACTACCTTCTTGATGAGCAGGCTTCTAACGTTCACGAAGCCCTCAGCTTTATCACAGGGATGCGGGGGCTCCCCTCCCCCATTTCCACAACGTCCCACCCCCATGTGCTCCTCTTGCCACCGCCTTCCGTTTGCCAGCTGCAGGTTTTCGGTCCCTACCTATGAGACTGAAACGGAAAGTCTTCTCGCTGCCTGGACTCTGTACATCAAGACCATACCCTGTATGGTCCTAGGACCTGCCAAGGTCCAAGGATGGTTAGGCCCTTTTAAAAGGGGCTGGGGGGAAAATCTTTCCCAGAGTGCGTGCTTGTCTCACAGAGGGCAGGCCGACTCTTATTCACATCCCCTGCTTGGATAGTATAAGAAAAGCACCTGGTTTAAAAGCAAACCTAACCAATATTCAAATATTATAAATAATAGCTGTAAATGGAGTGTAACCTTTAAAAATTGCTGCTGTACACCTGTAACTTACATAATATTGTACATCAACTAAATGTACACCATTTAGGGCTTCCCTGGTGACTCAGTGGTAAAGAAACTGCCTACAATGCAGAAGACGTGAGTTCGATCCCTAGGTCAGGAAGATCCCCTAGAGGAGAAAATGGCAACCCACTCCAGTATTCTTGCCTGGAGAAGCCCATGAACAGAGGAGCCTGGCGGGCTACAGTCTGTGAGGTCACAAAAAGGCTGGATATGACTTATTGACTCAACAATGACAACTAAATACTATTCTTCAGTTAAAAAAATTATTTCCCTCACTAAATTAAAAAATAAATAAAAGGAAACCTAGAATTGAGTCCTGATGTGGAGAATGAAGTTCTGATGATTGATCCATGGGCCCCCCTCCCCAGGTGAAGAACGTCATCAGAGGAAAAGGGGGATCCCAGAAGCCCTCCCTCCACCAGATGCTCTCACAGATGTTAACTTGTTCAGTCCTCTTGGGAGAAAGGACTCTCTCATACAGAAAGCAAAGCTGGGAGGCTGCATGGAAGTTTCCCATTATAGGTCACCCCAATGCACACTGCAGGCCTGAGTTGCAAACCCAGGTCTGGAACTGCCAAGGTCACACACGGACCACCACCACCGCTGGGGTCACTGCCACTCTGCCAGTGACTGACAAAGACAGAATAAGCGCATCTTGGTGCCCCTCGCCCCCCTGCTGTGGCCCAGGGTCTCCGTCCTGGGAGGAGGCATGAAGCAGTTACAATGGAAGCTTCCATTTCCTCTTCTCTGACTTTATAGTATATCTTCAACATCCAGCCAGGATTAGGCCTTATTCCTTCTTCATTTCTACACCCAAAATAGCAAATTGAATCCAATCCTGTGGGAAGCTAGACTTTTAAAAACATTTATTCACCTTCAATTTCCAAGAGCTGGAAAATTACTAGTAGGTGAAATCAAATCAGGAAATCTGGAAAGCTCTGACTTATCAATACAGGATGAGGATGTTTTGTGTTTTTCCAACAACTTTCATAAGGGGAAAAAAAAAAAAAAAAGGAAGCCTATTTGAGATGACATTCTACTGCCGGCTTAAAAATAATCTTTGAACTTGGGAGTTTTCTTAGTCTTCTAAAAGCTTTTTTTTCCCCCACAAATACTTTTATCATGTTACTCTCCTTAAATATATACTCTCAATGACAGCTATAGGCATATTTCAAGCCCTTGCAGAATTTTTATAAATTTTGTTAGAGGCAAAGGAAAAAAAAAAAAAAAAAAAACCCTGCTGTCTTCAATGTCCTTGAAAATTTCCACTGCCCTGTCTCTGGTGTTCTTTTCAAAACAAGCCCATGTAGGAATCCTCTTTCAGTCTCCATTTTACAGAAGAGGAAACTGAGGCTCAGAGAATGAAACAATTTTCCCAGGCCATGGGGCCAGGAAAAGGTAGAGCTGGAATTCCAGTTTAGCCAGGCTACAGGCTGGCCACCCTTGAAGTTGGCAAGATACTGATTTCAAACTCAGCAGCACGGGAGAAGTCCTCATACAGCTGTCATCTGCCCCCTTGTGAACAGAGAACTGAGAACTGTTTATTCAGCAGGAAGACTGAGGAGCCCAGTACCCAGGAAGGAAGGAACCAACCTTGAACTGTGGTCCTCTCACAGCTACAGAGAACCAGTTAGGTGGTCTCAGGCAAATCACTCCGGGCCTTCTTTCTTTACACTGTGTCCTTGGTTCTGCCCAGAAGTGACATATAATTGGCCGTGTGTGTATGCATAGTTGCCCAGTCGTGTCTGACTTTTCGTGACCCTATCCGTGAACCATAGCCCGCCAGCCTCCTTGGTCCATGGGATTCTCCGGGCAAGAATACTGAAGTCGGTTGCCACTTCCTTCTCCAGGGGACCTTCCCGACCCTTAAGGATCTTCTGCGTTTCTTGTGCTGGCAGGCAGATTCTTTTCCTGGGAAGCCCAGGTATGTTCAAGAGGCCATGGTCACATAGTCCTACCTACTCTGCCAAGAAGGAGAGTTGGAATGTTTGCAAATATCCATGCATCCATCTAGCCGGTCCCCAACACCTGTCTTCCACCACTCATTAGGGAACACGTTCCAGAAACATCACCATCACAGACAGACTGACTACAGCCTGAAGCAGAAGCTTCCACCAGTTACCACGAGACGAAATGTGACTCATTCTCCCCTACTCCATCAAAAGGTATTTTCTTAAAGCCTAACTATCAAATAACAGAGAGCTTCAGCGGTTACTTAAGACTCCAAGCCATCATCACTATCCTTACTTTGAACATACACCCATGTTTCCATCCCCAAGCAGTCACTGCCCATCATCTGCACTTGAAAATAAAATATCCTTTTTTTTTTTTTTATGAATAATGCTTTTCCAGGATTGGAGTCCCGAGCGAAATGTTTCTTTACAAAGCTCAGTCAATCCCAAGCGAAAATTCTTTCTTTCATAGAAAATGTCATCATCTGTAACTGCTCCCTGGGGCCATGCTCAAGCAGAGGCTCTCAGACTTCCTCCCAGAATGAAACCTTCCTTGAATCGAGCTTTTAGATACTCTCCACACTTTGGGCATCCAGACATTCGTCCAACCCTGAATTATTTATTCACCAATTTTGCACAACTTCCTAAACACCAATGGAGATCGGGCTGGTTTCAGCTATTGATGTTACATCTTCTCAAGTGGCTAAAGAGGCTATAAAGCACCCCATTGCTTAAGCCTGCCATCTCAGTTCCATTAGCAGTAAAGACCTCTCTATTCAAACTGCTAAGTAAATCCTCCGAGAGCCCAGGGACTGTTTCATGCTTGAAAGCAACTGTTAAGAATTTGACAACAACCAAACTGTTCCTATTTAATCCTTCTCCCAAGGTAAAAAGAATTATAGGTAAACATATGCCTTCATTATTTGCTTTGCTGCATTTCAATACCCAATCCCACACAAAATTGCCAGCCAAGGATTTAATGCAATCACTTCTGCATTTCAGAGTTTGTTGCCCCTGCAGAATAGAAAAGGCTTAACAAGGGCTACAGAGTTGATCTGCCAGCTCCTGGATTTTGTATGACACACATCCTAACTGTCACAGGGGTAAAGTCTGATCATACTGATGTTTTTTACTAGGCTTTTTTAAAGGTGATTCAAAATAACAATTCCGGGATGTGTGTGTGTGTGTGTGTGTGTGTGTGTGTGTGTGTGTGTGTGTAGCTGTCATTCAACATTTAGCTATGAACTCAAAGGTGACACCAAACTATGAAAAGAATGAAGAAGGATGTTGCAGAACTATGGTTCTTACTAGCTGGTTTTAAAAGATAGTAGTAATGGGCTCCAAAGATTTGGTATTTCTTTTGGATTTTTTTCTATTCTTTTTTGTTTTGTTTTGTTTTATCCTTTGGTAAAATAAGTGCTTATAAAACTTCTGAGAACCAGTAGAGGACAACTTGGAAAAACTAGTGTCTTAAAGCAATGGTTTTCAACAGCCCTAAGATCTCCAATACATACCCCACTATGACCATAAACTACCACACACTGCAGTCATCAAGATACTACTTCCTTCATGGAAAACCTTGGAGCAAGATTATTGAGAGAACAACCAGTGATGAATTTTCCAACTCACATTCCTACATCTTACGAAGACGACTCCTTACACACCAGGTAACCAAGCTCTTCCTAACTACATGAGCGGATACCTGGTGTCTCTCTCCATAAGTTACTTATTTTATGGATAAGTTACTCTTACTCCATTAAGATAAATAACTCTCAACAAGCAGTTATTGCTGTTAGCCATTTAGTGAAAGTGTTAATTGTTCAATCCAATTCTTTGAGACCCCATGGACTGTAGCCTGCCAGCTCCTCTGTCCATGGGCTTTCCCAGGGAAGAACAATGGAATGGGGTTGCCATTCCCTCCTTCAGGGGATCTTCCCAACGCAGGGATGGAAGCCAGGTCTGCTGCACTGCAGGCAGATTCTTTACCATCTGAGCCACCAGGGAAGCCCCATAGAAGCAATATTATCTTTATCTTCCTCTGTCTCACTTATTCCACTTAGCATAATGCCCTCAAGATATATTTGCAGTCCTCATCTGCCTTTTCCTGCTCATTTACCACTTCTCTCCTTAATCTCTTTTGGTGTGACAAAATCATTTGAACATGAGACCACACTGAAATAACTCAGGAGGTGTGTGAGCATCTGTAGCTGAGGGCTCTGGTGGTCATTCTTCATGGTGTGTTACCCTTGTTGGGGAGCACTGACCTTCCTGCGGGAAGGGGGCCACCTCTCGCCTCACCCACCTGCTCTGTTGACTCTGCTAGCCACCGCGCTACACAGAAGTAAAGAGGGAAGATCTGGGCAGGAGCCAAGGAAAAGGCCTTGCTTGCCTGTATAACAGCCTGAGAAGTATAACCAAGAGCAAAACAGCACCAACTCTCCGGGCACCATTCCTAGCCGATTCATTCAGTCTGCCTGGGTGTTACATCCTAGACTGAGGACTCGTCATCAAACTAACTTTAGGAACACGTTAAACGGAAGTTCCAAAACGCATCAAGTCAGAGTGAAAACAAGGGAGAAAAATACACTTTAAAAATGAATTGTTCTCGTGCAATAAATAATAAACCAGAAAAACGGAAGTGGAGGGATTTCCCTGGCATTCCAGTGGTTAAGACTTTGTCTTCCAATGCAGGGCGTGTGGGTTCCATCCCCGGTTAGAGAACTAAGATCCCACATGCCTCAGGGCCAAAAACCAAAACATATTGAAACATGCATACTATCATGTAAGAANGTGCAATAAATAATAAACCAGAAAAACGGAAGTGGAGGGATTTCCCTGGCATTCCAGTGGTTAAGACTTTGTCTTCCAATGCAGGGCGTGTGGGTTCCATCCCCGGTTAGAGAACTAAGATCCCACATGCCTCAGGGCCAAAAACCAAAACATATTGAAACATGCATACTATCATGTAAGAAACAAATCGCCAGTCTGTGATCGATGCAGGATACAGGATGCTCAGGGCTGGTGCACGAGAAAGATCCAGAGAGATGATACGGGGTGGGAGGGGGTTCAGGACTGGGAACACATGTACACCCGTGGCCGATTCATCTCAATATATGGCAAAACCAATACGGTATTGTAAAGCAAAAGAAAGTAAAAATAAAAATTAAGAAAAAAAAAAAACAGAAGCAATATTGTAACATATTCAATAAAGACTTTAAACATGGTCCTTATCCAAAAAATTTAAAAAAAATCTTAAAACAAAAAAGAAAAGTGGTGAACAGATTCTAAGCAGAAGGAAGGAAAAGTTTAAAAGCATCACACTTTACTGTGACACCCTCATGGATTTCAGGTTGTTACCTTCTTCCCCATTTCCCTCAGGGAAAGAAAGACAACGCATTTTTAACAATTTTATTTATTTATTTTGGGCTGTGCTGGGCCTTCACTGCTGCTCAGGCTTGTCTCTATTTGCAGTGAGGGGGGCTTCTCACTTTGGTGACTTCTGTTGTGGTGGAGCATGGGCTCTAGGGCATGTGGGCATCAGTAGCTGCAGCTTGCGGGTTCTAGAGCACAGGATCAGTAGTTGTGGCGCACGGGCTTACTTGCTCCAAGGCATGTGGGATCTTCCTGGACCAAGGATCTAACCTGTGTCTCCTACACTGGTAGGCAGGTTCTTTACCACNGGCATGTGGGCATCAGTAGCTGCAGCTTGCGGGTTCTAGAGCACAGGATCAGTAGTTGTGGCGCACGGGCTTACTTGCTCCAAGGCATGTGGGATCTTCCTGGACCAAGGATCTAACCTGTGTCTCCTACACTGGTAGGCAGGTTCTTTACCACTGAGCCACCAGGGAAGCCTAACATTTTCTTTATCATAGTATTGTATTCAACTGTCCATGCAATGGGAGCTTCCAAAAAAATTTTGTGGGCTTTGTTTCTGGTGGTTGTTTGCAGGGTTTTAAGCTGTGTAATGAGCAAGTCACATGTGAAAATAAAACATCTTTTATGAACGGTGGAAAAATCATTCCAACCCCAGCTGTCATCAGCAAGGCAGACTCCGTGGCATCGTTTTAGAGAACAGATTCCAGTCCACTTACTTCTCATGATCCCAGCCCCAAAGCTCAGAATTCCTCTTCTTCCTCCTCAGAGCCAAGGCAGACAGAACCCAAAGTCCAGGGCAGCTTGCCAGATCTTCCAGATCGAGAGTAGGTAAACCAAATTGAAACCAGAAATGTTCACAATTTATTCATCGCAGTGGCATTCCTGAACCTCCCACTTCCCAGACATTCCACCACACACACTGAGTCACATGGTGAAGGATGGTCCTCTTCTCACGAACGGCTTACGGTGAAACATAGAGATATATACACCCAGTGTCCAAGCCAGACACAAAGCCTCTTAGAAACAAAGTCATTTAATTAAGGCTTATGTATTTTTTTCCAGGCTTTCTTGGCGGCTCTGGGCTTCCCTGGTAGCTCAGATAGTAAAATGTCTGCCTGCAATGTGGAAGACCTGGGTTCAATCCCTGAGTTGGGAAGATCCCCCGGAGAAGGAAATGACAACCCACTCCAGTACTCTTGCCTGGAAAATCCCATGGATGGAAGAGCCTGGCAGGTTACAGTCCATGGGGTCGAAAAGAGTCAGATGCGACTGAGTGACTTCACTTCCTTGGTGGCTCCGATGGTAAAGAATTCACCTTCGATGCAAGAGACCTGGGTTTGAGCCCTGGCTTCAATCCCTGGGTTAGGAAGATACCCTGGAGAAGGGAATAGCTACCTCCTTCAGCATTCTTGCCTGGAGAATTCCATGGACTATGATCTTTCACTGAAACAAGTGTCTTCTAAATTTACTCAGGAAAACTACATTTTTACCATACACAGAAAGAGAAATACTACCTGACATATTTTGATTCAAATAAATCTTTATTGAGGACATAATTATGTTCCAGGGAAATAGAGTGAGAAAAGGGGGTGTTTTATACCTCAGAGTTTACAGACAAAATGGAGGAGAAGTCACTTAAACAAATGGCATTTAAGTGCTGCAATGAATAATGGTCAAATATTCTGGGCACTTGAAAATCAGGGGGATATTAGTGCTAATCAGGAGAAATCCAGGGAGGCTTCAGGGAAGAGGTGGCACTATTAGCAAAGATTTGAAAACTGAGGACAACTTTGATTCTTCGACTTACTAATAAAAATATCTTTCCCATCACTTCAAGTTTCCCAAATTTTCCTGTCCAAACTCACCTTAAAACTAAAAGTCCCTTGAGGACTTCCCTGGAACTTAGTGAGTAAGACTCCACTCTTCCAATGCAGGGAGCCCAGGTTTGATCCCTGGTCAGGGAACTAATAAGATCCCATATACTGCATGGTGGCACCAAACAATTAAAATTGTAAAAAAAAAAAATAATAATAATAAACCTATAAAATCTCCGTATAAGATCCTGTTGTCAGAACTGTGATTCCCACACGTCTGCTGATGTGGCTAGGTGGCTTCCAGAACATGCCAGAGACCCCAGCTATGAATTCTGTCACTCCTGAGCCATACGTGAAGGGACAGTCACAGATAATCCACAAGGTCAGCGTCATCGCTACAGCTGACACCCAGTCACTGAGTGTTTTACGGGTACACTGAGAACAAATGAACCCAAAGAGCACGAAACATGAAATAAACCATCCTCCTGAAAATATCAGACTACAAATGACCACAGGCTTCCCTCATGGTCAGATGGCAAAGAATACACCTGTGATTCAGGAGACCCCAGATTCGACCCCTGGGTCAGGAAGAGCCCCTGGAGAAGGGAATGGCAACCCCCTCCAGTTCTTGCCTGGAGAATCCCATGGACAGAGTCTGGCAGGCAACAATGAACACAACTGAGCGACTAACACTTTCACTTTCACAAATGACCACAGTGACTTCATTACAGTGGTAAGATCGTGACTGATGTTTCTTTTTTCCTCTTAAAATTCTCAAATTTTCTCTACTCTTACCTTAGAGTTACAATTTAAAATAAGTGCATCTAAATGAGGGTGTGTTTTTCAAGCAAAATCAAACCAGCTCCCCAAATTGAAAATTTATCAGAGTTAAACCGCAAAGGTTTTGAAGATAAAGCTCCTTAAAATTCTTGGAGGTTAACATCAACCTCCAAGTTTAAAAGAGAAAAAGAAGCCACTGGTTGAATCCTATTATAATATTTTCTGTTGGCCAAGGAATGCCAAGTAGGGTCAGAGTTAAATTCTCAAAGACCGATCATCCCCTTTAAAAAAATAAAAACTGATGAATCTTCCAAAAATAGTGGCTAGGATGAAATTTATTTATGTGTCCCCTGGAGTAGAAAACAATTCTTTAAGTCCGTGCTTTAAAAGCCACATTACTGGATAAACACATGTCTGTGCTAAAGACTGATGGCAATATTGATCCCGTGTCAAACTCATTAGCCGCTTGTCAATAGCAGCTGACAATTTCTTTATGAGGAATGAGAAGCACCTTGAGCTAGTGTTTCCTATAAGGTGGGAAAGAAGGCAAGAAAAGTTCATCCATATGATTTGGTTGCAGCAGCTAAAATTCATGTTATTAACTGGATCAATTGCCTATAAGTGATCCAATTTTCTCTAAAGAAAGAGACATCCCTTCAGAGTGACAACAAGCTACTTTGTTCCTTTTAGGCTCACTTATCATTCACTCCCTCCCTCGAAGCATACAAGAAGCTCTAATTGCCTCAAACACGAACATTCCCGGGTTCTTTCATATTCCTTCGGCTCCTTGGCCCTGAAATGATCTTTGATCACACAAAATCAAACTTGGTGCATCCTCTTCTGTTTTGGAAACCAGCATTCCAGATGCACTCAACTGCCTTACATGTCCCGCCGGCTCACTGCCCTGTGTGTACTTTATCACTATAGCAACATCAGCTTTGCCTACTGTTTCTGCTATGTTATGCTGAGTTGGTTTAAGTAAATTTCCACAATAACCCTTAAATCATTTGCACAATTGGTAGGTCTGATGTAGATTCTATTTAATGCATGTTCTCTGGTTTTGCTTCTTGCCCTAAACTATTCTGCAAAGAACAGAGGTTGCTCTCTGCTGTGATGCATTCCCTACCACAAACACTATGGTCCCAATGAGCCAAACCCATCAATCTCCTTCTGAGGCTTCTTGTTTCCAGTAACCACACAGCGGCCCCAATGAAGCTATCAATGTTACCAGGGAAAATTCACATTTCCATGCAATCGTCTTCTCCATCTAAAAGTGAAAGTGTTCACCGCTCAGTGATGTTTGACTCTTCACGACCCCATGGACTGTATGTAACTCACCAAGCTCCTCTGTCCATGGAATTCTCCAGGCAAGAATACTGGAGTGGGTTGCCATTCCCTTCTCCANTTCTCCATCTAAAAGTGAAAGTGTTCACCGCTCAGTGATGTTTGACTCTTCACGACCCCATGGACTGTATGTAACTCACCAAGCTCCTCTGTCCATGGAATTCTCCAGGCAAGAATACTGGAGTGGGTTGCCATTCCCTTCTCCAGGGCATCTTCTCAACCCAGGGATCAAACCCAGGTCTCCTGGATTGCAGGCAGATTTACCATCTGAGTAACACTGCAATTCATTCACCTTGTCCAAGTGAAAAAATTTATGAGTTAGCCCTATTGAAGTTGACAGTAGTAATCTGCTGGTCCCAGGAGACTAATCAAACAAGGTCACCTCTCTGTTGCACTGAAATCAACCAAGCATTTACGTCCTGATCAATAATTGCATGAGCAACATAGCCCCAGCTCTCAGGGGTGTTTCAATTCCTTGGAAGAGACAAGGTGAGCAGATCGGCCTCAGCTGCAAACATTATTTATTGAGTGCCTACTGAATGAAGCAAAAGAGACGAAGACAGTATATAATTAAGGGTCCAATTGTGTTTAACCCTTAAAGGTTCTTCTTAATTTATAATGATCACAGGGAATTAACTAAATATAATACTGTATGTCAGTGACCCCTCAATTAAAAATAACAATTATTTTAAGAATGAAATTAGAACACTTCTTAACACCATACACAAAGATTAACTCAAAATGGATTAAAGACCCAAACATAAGACCGGAAACTATAAAACTCTTAGAGGAAAACATAGGCAGAACACTCAGTGACATAAATCAAAGCAAGATCCTCNGCTAGGTAGGTACCAAGGGCAGGTATCTGGCAGCAAGGCGGCTACCCTCCCTACAATCCTGGGAGGGGGCTGAAGGCCTACACCCACCCTGATCCACAAAGACAAGTAAAGTGAGTGGCTGCTGTGAGGGTGGGTCCAGAAGAGATCCCACTGTCTTGAATCCCCAGCCCTGCTCACCCCCAAAACACTGCGCTGGTTCCTGTCCCTTCTGTTCTGAAAGGCTCATCACAAGATGAGGACCAGATGCCCATACACACCATCTCCCCACATATCATCTCTCAGTCTGGACCCAAATAGGCCTTACGGAGCTGGCCTGCCAACACAGCAGTTGTTGTTGTTCAGTGACTAAGTCATGTCTGACTCTTTGTGACCCCATGGACTGCAGTATGCCAGGCTTCCCTGTTCTTTACCATCTCCTGCAGTTTGCTCAAACTCATGTCCACTGATTTGGTGATGCCATCCAACCGTCTCATCCTCTGTCGCCTTCTTCTCTTCCTCCCTTCAATCTTTCCCAGCATCGGGGTCTTTTCCAGTGAGTCAGCTCTTCCCATCAGGTGGCCAAAGTATTGGCGCTTCAGCTTCAGCATCAGTCCTTCCAATGAACATTCAGGACTGATTTCCTTTACGGTGGACTGGTTGGATCTCCTTGGAGTCCAAGGGACTCTTAAGAGTCTTCTCCAACACCACAGTTCAAAAGCATCAATTCTTCAGCACTCAGCCTTCTTTATGGTTCAATTCTCATATCCCATGACTACTGGAAAAACCATAGCTTTGATTACATGGACCTTTGTCGGCAAAATGATGTCTCTGCTTTTTAATACCCTGTCTAGAATCCCCAGCACAGGCCTCAGAGGCTGTCCGGAGGAGGCAGTACCACAAGGAGCTAGGCCTGGTCAACATCAACTCACTGTGGGCTGTTCAACTTCACGGAGAAACCAAGGAACTCATCCTCAAAATAACAGAGAAGATTTGGCTTGATCTCCTGCGAGGTCTTGAAAAGACAATCTGATTTTTACATTGCCTTCCTCCTCCTTCTGATGGAGAAAAGGGTGTTGACTCTATGAACAAGAATACCTTCACTTTCCTATAATGTTTCATTATGGAGCATGCTACCAAAGAAAAAGGAGAAGAAGAACATTTTTGCTGATTTCTTCAGAAAAAGACAGGGTAATATATACACCTGATTTCCCATACTTGATCACTGAAGTTGTATATAAGCATAGCCTTTTTGTTGTTCCATATTTATCAAGATTTTGGTGCATAAAACTGAAGTAGGTGACCACATTAAAAATTCATCTGTGGGATTTTTCTTGGTATTCTAAACATTACCAACACATCAGCACCAAAGAGAAAAACCAAACTCTATTTTGGGGCCTAGGACAGGTTTCATGGAATGTAGACTGAAAAGTCGGAGAAGGCAATGGCACTCCATTCCAGTACTCTTGCCTGGAGTATCCCATGGATGGAGGAGCCTGGTGGGCTGCAGTCCATGGGGTCGCTAGGAGTCAGACACGACTGAGAGACTTCCCTTTCACTTTTCACTTTCATGCATTGGAGAAGGAAATGGCAACCCACTCCAGT
The DNA here is from genome assembly GCA_006410615.1 of Neotragus moschatus. NCBI lineage: Eukaryota > Metazoa > Chordata > Mammalia > Artiodactyla > Bovidae > Neotragus > Neotragus moschatus. The sequence goes on along the minus strand of SJYA01003091.1, from coordinate 4,483,423 downwards.
GATCTTGCCTGGAGAATTCCGCGGACAGGGGAGCCTGGTGGGCTTCCGTCTGTGGGGCTGCACAGAGTCAGACACGACTGAAGCGACCTAGCAGCAGCAGCAGACTGAAAAGTACTGCACAATAGCACTAAGAAATATGAGTGTATTAGAACTGCTTTATCATTCCATCCAAAACTAAATTAGAAGAAATATTTCTCTTCCAACCGAGACTAAAGGAAACCTTACCTGGCTCATACCTGTCCCCTCTCCCACCATTCTCATGGAAATAAACGTGGCCCCAGGTGGACAAGACACCTCCTGGGCATCTTCCAGGAGTCAAGGCCTGTATTTCCGTTTTCAGTTTCTGCCCAACTCTGCATCTCATACGATGGTAATGTCAAAATGAAATTTAAATTCCTCTTATTTCCTCCTCCTGAGTACACCTGTTCCTTCAATATCCCTACTTTTGGCTTCACCATAAAAAGTTAATATTCCCAAAACAAACACCACTTGCAAATTTCCCCTATCACCCCTACAGAGCCTACTTCAGGTCCCCGAATGGAAATGAGTGTTTCTAGGTGCTCCACGAATGCTGGGAACGCCACAGCATTTCCCACACCAGAGGATCTCGGTTTTCTAGACTTTAGCACTTTCCAGGTGGTGCTAGTGGTAAAGAATCCACCTGCCAATTACAAGAGACACAGGTTCAATCCCTGGGTCGGGAAAATCTCCTGGAAAAGGAATTGACAACCCACTCCAGTATTCTTGCCTGGAGAATGCCATGGACAGAGGAGCCTGGCAGGCTACAGTCCACAGGGTCGCAAGGAGTCAGACATGACTAAGTATGCAAGCACCACCACAGGAATCAAGTTAGAGTTTGGTTTTTGTTGCTCTGACAGAGCAGTCACGATGTCCAAACCCTGCCACGACATCCAAACTCTGCCATGAACCATCAGCCTTACCTCCCCAGCATCTGGCAGGTGGCCAGGCAGCCACCGTGTCTCACTCCTAACTCTTGGGATCCTGTATCCATCTCCTGAGGTCCCAAATTTAGCAAGGAGACTTGCTCGGCATGAAAATAATTGGAACAATGCATTTGCAACCTGGGTCATTTTTCGGCCTCCCAAAGAAAGCGCCGATTTAGTAAATCTCAAAAGATCAGGCTCAGTATGCAGGAGCTATACCAATCAATACATCCACCGAAAACCATTGCTCATGTGAGGAATAAAATCAGCGTGTGTGATGTGAAGATTTCATAAACGATCATGTTGGCATTAAAAGTCTAAAAGGTGGCTGAGCGTCATGTTTTAAAGGATGGAGATGGCCCCGTTTAACTACAAACAAAAGCCGACGTGACAGCTCCAAACACCCACTGGAAGTGCGTCCGGCTGGAGCTCAGGCCAGGCTGCCGCAGCCCCGCGATCAATGCTTCATTGTGAACCCGCAGGCTTAGCAGAAACTCAACAGGCCACTGTGTGTTCACAGCGGCTCCCTGAAAGGACAGAAATCACTCACTCTGAGCCAGGGAAGCAGTTTGTCCATTTGAAAGCCAAACCCACCAGCAAGCAGTAGAAAGAAAGGAAGATGGAGGAAGGGAGAGGATTTCTGGGCCCAGACAAACTGTCCTACAGCAAAGCAGAGAGGGAGGCAGAAACGGGAGGTCTGGACCCGGGCATCTCCTGTTGATCTTTCACGCTTTCAGCCTAAGCGAAGAGGAAGAACAGATGACAGGCAGCCTGAGGCCCGGCAGACGTGAACTGGCACAGGCTTGCAGCCAGTCAGCTTTAACTCCAAATCACACAGGCCCGAGAAGATGCAGAATGACTCTCCCGAGGTGAAGGTGCAAGGAGGCATGTTTGGAGTTTTGCAATAAATCCCATAAAACAAATTCTACAGTTAAGGAAAACCCTAATTATCTCTTCACCATAAAATTAAAGGAGACCATGTAGGAAAGTTATAAAAGTTATTTCAAAGACACTGCTCCCAAAAGGGGCCCTTCCTACACTGTTGATAGGAATGTAAACTGGTGCAGCCACTATGGAGAGTAATACGGAGATTCCGTAACTAAAAGTAGAGTATACACTATGATCCAGGACTCCCACTCCTGGACATATCAGGAGAAAAACGTAAATCACAAAGATATATGCATCCCAATGTTCATAGCAGCACTGTTTATAATAGTCAAGGCATAGAAGCAACCTGAATGTCCATTGACAGATAAATGGACGAAGCTGTGGTATATGCATGTGTATACGTTATGCATATATATGAATATTACGCAGCCATAACAAGAATAAAACAGTGCCATTTGCAGCAACATGGATGGACCTAGAGATGATCATATGAAATGAAGTAAGTCAGATAAAGACAAATATAGAGTATCACTCATATGTGGAATCTGATTTTTTTTTAAGATACAAATGAACTTATTTACAAACCAGCAGCAGACTTACAGAGATCTAAAACAAATTTATGGTTACCAAAGGGGAAACGTGAGGGGGAGGGATCAGTTATGAGCTTGGGATAAACACATGTACAGCGCTATACATAAGAGAGATGACTAACAAGGATCTGCTGTATAGCACAGGGAACTCAGCATTCTGTGATCATCTACATACGGGAGAAAAATCTAAAAAAGAATGAATATATGTGCATGTATAACTGAATCACTTTGTTGTATACCTGAAACTAACATCACACTGTAAATCAACTATACTCTAATAAAATTAAAATATTTTTAAATATCAATAAAAAAGACACTGTTCTCGACATTTTTGTAATACTTTATCTTTTTCTCCCAATAGTTTTGATGTCAAATATCAACATGTATATTTAAACTCATTGAAGTATTCACATGCTTTCTTTTCCAACAAGTTTATTTTTCAGGTTCAAAACTCAGTACAAGCAGAAACTGGACTGAGTAACTGAAACAGTTAACATTTGTATAGTGCTTAAGGGCTTCCCAGGTGGTGCTAGTAGTAAAGAACTTGCCTGCCAATGCAGGAGACATAAGGGTCCATGCTTGGTCAGGAAGATCCCCTGGAGGAAATGGCAACCCACTACAGTATTCTTGCCTGAAGAATCCCATGGACAGAGGAGCCTGGCAAGCTATAGTCCATGGGGTCCCAAAGAGCCAGACATGATTAAGTGACTGAACGAACACACACAGACACACAGACACACACACACACACACACATCTATAGCACACACACACACAGACACACACACATATACACACATACACACCCTCTACAGCCCTAATCGTAAAAGAGCACAGATTCTGAAAGCTGCTCCCAGGACTTGAGGGCCCACTCTGCCACCAACTAGCTGATCGGACCTTAGCAAGGTACTTAAATGCTCCAGGCCTCTGTCACCTCATCAGGAAAACTGTCACTAAGTCCAAGCTCGCTCTGCTCATCACACGACAGACAGGCCAATAAATCCAGAGACAAGGTGTCGGCGAGGAATAGCTACTTTATTCAGAAAGCTAGGAGACCAAGAAGATGGCAGACTGGTGTCCCAAAATAACCCTCTCCTTGGCGTCTATCTGGATGTCAGTTTCTTTTATACTGAGAGGAGGAGGGAGAAGGTGAGGAGATCCATAACTCTTGCAAATATCTCCTGGAGAGGCCAAGCTCGGGGGAGGGGATGTGTTAATTTCTTCCTTCCTGTAGCCATCCACAGGTGGACAGGGTCCTGAACAAAAGCGCTTTGGTTTAACAATCAGGCAGAGCAGCAGGGCTCCCTGAGGCAGGCCATTATGTACAGACAGTATCCTTACAGTAACGAAAGCAACAGGAAGCAAAGATTAAAGTAAAAGGAACAGATCTAACGTGTAGTTAGATTTTGTTCTTCTCTGTAACAAAATGGGGACCATGGTAACTCCTTTCTTCCAGGGCNAGAGCAGCAGGGCTCCCTGAGGCAGGCCATTATGTACAGACAGTATCCTTACAGTAACGAAAGCAACAGGAAGCAAAGATTAAAGTAAAAGGAACAGATCTAACGTGTAGTTAGATTTTGTTCTTCTCTGTAACAAAATGGGGACCATGGTAACTCCTTTCTTCCAGGGCATGTTAAAGCCAGTACATGTCACAGCAACAGCATACAGGAAAGGGTGTTTGCTTATTTTTTTTTTTTTTAAAAAGGTACTGTTTCTGTAGTTTATTAGTCTCTCTCCCTCGAATATGAAAAATTCCTGGCAGCAACCGGAGTAGCATCGTTAACAGACGCTAGTTTATAAAACTTGGTATGACGATTGTGGAAACTCCTGGCACCTAGATGTAAGAGGTGAATCGCGGCCACTCAAAGCTATCAAGCCCTAATCCCTGGAACTTGTAAATGCTTCCTTCTTTGGAAAAAAAGATTTTCAGGATAGAATTAGACATCTTGAGGACGTCCCTGGTGGTCCAGTGGTTAAGACTTTGCCTTCCAATGCAGGGGGTGCAGGTTCGATCCCTGGTCAGGAGGCTAAGACTCCATATGCCTCAAAGTCAAAAACCCAAAACATCAAGCTGTGCAGGGCAGCGTGGGGTTGGGAGGGGGTCGGGAACCATTCATGTGTGTGGAAATGGAGGGGATCTCTCTGTCCTCTGGGTTCTGGGGCCAGCGTGCCCTTCGGGATGGTGATGAAATGATACCATCAGAGACAAAACAAAGACATCACGGCTGATCTTCACAGCAGGCTCTTCTTCAACAAGTCACTGCCCTCCATCCTATACACCTGTTTCATCTGGCTGTCAGAACAGACAGTGTGGTCTTTACACATGAAGAAGCTGTGGCCCAGAGAGGTTAAGNAAATGATACCATCAGAGACAAAACAAAGACATCACGGCTGATCTTCACAGCAGGCTCTTCTTCAACAAGTCACTGCCCTCCATCCTATACACTTGTTTCATCTGGCTGTCAGAACAGACAGTGTGGTCTTTACACATGAAGAAGCTGTGGCCCAGAGAGGTTAAGGAACTTCTTCTCCTTTGTCAAACAGCTAGAAAGGAGCAGGCTTCAAATCCAGGTACTCACGCTCCAGAGTCCTGCCTTCAGGCACTGCAATAGGTGCTAAAAGGGACTGGAGATTTGGGTAAGTAATCTGAGAACAGAGAAGAGGGAGTAATGGACTTCCCACCACAGAGGGGCGTGCTGGAGGAGAAAAGTCCAGTGAAAGTGACCCAAGATTAGACCCTGGAAGATCTTTGGAGGGAAGGCAGGAGGAAGATCTTTGGAAGATCGCCAGGACGAGCGAAGGCAGGGTGGACCCCACACGGGAACATGCACAGGAGAACTGAGCGAGGGGGAAGCCAGCCTCGTACCAGGACAGCCCAGCCCATCAGTCAGGAGCCCTGAAATGCTCCAGGTGGGATGGGAGGGGTGGCCAGGACTGGACTCTGACCACAAAAACACCTTCGTTGACTCTCAGGAGGGCTTCACAGTCACCTGGGCTGCTTTTTTACAGCTGTAGCTTCTCCGGGGTCCCCTTCCAGCCTCCTCAATCCAAATCATCCAGAGTGGCCCAGCACTCTGCGTTCCCCAGATCACGCTGTGAACCCTGGAGGCTGGAGAAACTCCACTCAAGGAAGCAGGACAACTGCAGCAATGTCCAGGAAAAGATGGGAGGGTCCCAGTTAGACAGTGAAATCTCCATAAATTAATAGTACTTCTTTTCTAAATTTGTGTGTTTCTAACTGAAGGATAACTGCTTTACAATATTGTATTGGTTTCTGCCAGACATCAGTATGAATCAGCTATAAGTATACATATGTCCCCGCCATCTTGAACCTCCCAACCCATCCCACCATTCTAGGGTGTTACAGAGCCCCCATTTGAGTTCCCTGAGTCATACATCAAATTTCCATTGGCCATCTATTTTACATATGGTAGTGTATATCTTTCCATGCTACATACCACCTTTTCCTTCCTCTCCCAACCTTCATATTAGTACTTGTTATAAAACTTACAACCATAGAGGCAAACTGAAGGAACATTTGAGACTAATCAGACCAGCATTAATTCTCAGAATACAAGCCATGTTCTACCTTTAGCAATTCAGCTCCTAATTACAAATTCAATCTGTCTAGGAGTACAGCCATTTTTTTAATTGAAGTATAATTTGATTTATAATGTCATGCAGGTTTTAGTTTTATAGAAATAAATTTATATTTCTTTTCAGATTATTTTCCCTTAGAGGAAAAATAGGTTTCCCTTATAGGTTATTAATGGAATACAATATAGTAATATAATAGGTATTCTTACACAATATGGTCCTTCTCTAGTGGCTCAGTGGTAAAGCATCTGCCTGCCAACCAGAAGACACAAGTTGGACACCTGGGTCAGGAAGATCCCCTGGAGAAGGAAATAGCAACTCCCTCCAGTATTCTTGCCTAGAAAATCCCATGGACAGAGGAACCTGGCAGGCTACAGTCCAGGGAGTCTCAAAGAGTCGGACAGGACTTAGGGACTGAGCACATACACAGCGTGTATATATTAATCCCACCGTCTTAAGTTATCCCTCTCTCCCACCCCCTGGAGCCACTTTTTATTTCAAGTTTGAATAAGGCCCTGCAGCAATTTAAAATATGTATTTTAGTTACCTCTCAAAACCTAAAGCACAAGGAGGCATCTTATTTTCTAATCAAGACTTCAAAGCTACTTTTCTTTACCAGCTCTTGTCAGACTTACAAAAGCGGCATACTGACTAAAGAAGGACCTCTCTCAACAAAAGCTGAGCTAAACTCCTCAGAAACAGGTTGCAGCCAAGAAATTCTAAACACTTGATTAAACTGCTTGAGCCACAGAAGGCCACTGTGTTTGGGAATGGCAAAAATTAGACAGAATATTTCTGTTTGGCCCAAACTTAATGATTTAACAAGTGCAGAGTTCCAACAATGTGAAGATCCCTACAAGGAATACAGAACTTTAAGAAAGAGACTTGATAGCTAAATAAGTGGGTATGATTGTGCTTAGTCATTCAGTCATGTCTGACTCTGCAACCCCATGGACTGTAGCCCACCAGGCTCCTCTGTCCATGGGATTTTTCAGGCAAGAATACTGGAGTGGGTTGTCATTTTCCCCACCAGGGGAAGTAAGTGGGTATAAATTATCTTAAATTGGTGACCGTATCAACTGGACACACAGTTGTTTGCTTTGCCCTAGGTTGCTTAAATAAATAAAGGTTCCAAACTGAATTCTCAGGCCACAGAACCAGTCAACAAAAAACAATGCTAAGATAATAGCAATGTTTAGCAGAAAAAAAAAAGTTAACACGAGGCCAAAGTTGAATAAGCAAAAAAGACTTCTCCCAAGGAAGTGCTGACATGGCCAACACTATTAACATAGCAAAGCTCGACAATAGTGGGGAACCAGTTCAAAAAGGACACCAGATTAACACTATCTTATATTTGCCTGAAAGATAATGTTACTTAATTCTGGAAATTTTTGAGATACTAATTTCCTCTCTCTCTCCCCTGAACGAACTAAGCACTCAATTGAGGATACAGCAGGCACTCAATAAACACATGTAGACAGGATGAGCAGAGACAGTTCCACGAACACCAAACAGGTTTATCTTAACCTCATAATTATGTTTGTGTTCATTCCTATGAAAGTTTGCACAACTTGGCAGCGCATCACAGCCCCGCACTCAGATTTCAGTTGGATAAACACATGGACACAGTGTTGAGCCCTGCTGTTCACTAGAAGGCACTTGGCTGTGGGAGATACACATTTTGAGTTCTGCAAAACCAAGAGATTTTCTCGGTGATTCTGAGCTCAGAAACAAACACCACCAGCCTATATATATTCTGATTAAGATAAAAAGAATTTCATTTTGTTTTGCTGTTGTTGTTCAGTCGCTAAGTTGTGTCCGACTCTTTTCGACCCCATGGACTACAGCACACCAGGCTTCCCTGTCCTTCCCCATTTCCTGGAGCTTGCTCAGACTCATGTCCATTGAGTTGGTGATGACATGCAGTCATCTTGTCTTCTGTTGCCCCCTTCTCCTCCTGCCTTCAACCCTTCCCAGCATCAGGGTCTTTTCCAATGAGTAGGCTCTCCACATCACTTTGTTTTACTTTGGTATAAATAAGAGTTTTTCAAATACAAGCTTTTGTTTTATTTAAGAATCTGATCTAATGTGATATCTAAAACTTCTCATTAATTTCAAAAGGAGCCTTTTGATAAAGGCTGTTTTTGAAAATGAAAAATATCCCTGTTGGTAAATGCAGTGCATTTAGAAATGCATTGTTCCAGGTTTTGAACATTTCGGTGTTCACTAATGTGTAAAACCACACTTCAATAGCAAGGAGTAGTATGCAGCTGGGGGAACAGGCTCTCAAGTGTCTCCTTAATTTTTTTTTTTTTCCTACTTTTGGTCATGCCACATGGCATGTAGGAGGTTAGTTCCCCAACCAGGGATCAAATCCTTGACCCTTGCAGACTTGACCATTGGACCATCAGAGAAGTTTTAAGGATATACAGAAAATAGTTTAAGATTATTTAAGGCTAATTTAAGTCTTCCCTAGTGGTTCAGTCAGTAAAGAGTCTACCTACAATGTGGGAGACCTAGGTTCAATTGCTGGGAGAGGAAGATCCCCTGGAGAAGGAAATTTCAACCCACTCCAGTATTCCTGCCTGGAGAATTTCATGGACAGAGGAGTCTGGTGGGCTACAGTCCATAGGATCACATGACTGAGTGACTAACACTAAGGTTAACACATTTAAGGCTAAGATTAAAAAAAAAAAAAAAAAAAGACGGAATTTCCATGACTCTAATCCTTAAAAACACACTCACAATTTGCAAACAAACTAGAAAGAAAAATACTGAATTGTGGTAAGGATGAATGGCAACATTATAAACTTTTTTCCTTCTTCTTGTAATTTTGACTGTTTTCCAAACTTGCTCTGTGAAAAAAGAAACATTATTTTTAACAAAAAGAAGTTAAAGGGGAAAAAACTGCACAATATATAGAGTCAAGAAATAAATTAAAGAAATTATTCTACTAAAAATGTTCCTAGAAGATTTAAATTCAAAGTATGTGTGCCAAGTGCATTTTAAAAGATTATCTACATAATGAAATTTCTGCTAGAGACGTTTTAGGGTAAAGGGAGAGCTGCCCAATGCAATAATTTATGAAACTCACTCACTTATTGAAGCAATTAGTCTCCTATCCATGCTACATGTCATTCTAGGGATTAGGGGCACAAGACGATCAAGCTGAATTAAAAACAATTAACCTAATTATAAACGAGGTGACTATTTGCTGAGGACCTGCACTGGGATGACCAAGAAGCACCCTCCTACTTATTAGGGGAAGAAACATAACACCTCGGAAAACATCTACAGATGGAAAGAACAATACTCTAGAGTTTATCTCCAAAATTAGAGAAATCAGGTCATTTTCTAAAAATGGCAAATGGGATTTTAACTAAGTCACCTTTATCAGTCAGATTAAAAAAATACTTATCTACCTCAAGTATCAAGGATATTTATATATTTATAATGATAAGTTATATATTTAGTCCCAATTGAGGGCTAAATAGGAAGTAGAAAAGCATTCCATAACTGGACATCTAGAAAGAAAATACAATAATTTTTTAAAGTAACTGAAAATAATGTATTACATTTCAACTTACTTTCGTTCACTTTTGAGTCTCCATTTCAATATCTTCAATCATTTAGAAGTAAAATACTTGAATCTGACACTTTAACTCATGAGCATTCATTCTGCTAGTCTGTAACGGAGAGCGGGGAACATTTCCCCGTGATCTTTATTTGAAATATTCTCTGTGGGGCTCTGGGAAGAATGCTGGGTGTGGACCCCAAAAGCCAGTGTTCACATCTTGGGTTCTGCCAGTTACCAGTTACCTGCTAGGCCTAAGTATCTTTCCCTAATCTAAAACGTGGGAGCTATTACCAGTCTCATAGGATTATGTTTTTAGGTTACAATTAGTTTGGGGGGAAAGGGAAAAACGCAAGCTGCAAAACCATGAAAACATTAGGTTTAATTACTACCTTGGTAAGTGGAGACTAGACTGCTTCAAGTGGCCTCAGGATAGGAGACGTAATTCAGATATTCGGAGACGAATGGCAGGGCAGGCTGAGGGCCCCAAAACGTGACAAGAAGCGTTCATTACACAGTGATGGGAGGCCTCCGTCTATGGCTGACAGTGAACATATGAAAAACGCAGATAGAGTAACCCTGCTATTGAAGTACTGGGCCCCCACCCTCTTCTACACACGTAGACTCTCATACACGCGTGCTTAGTTGCTAAGTCGTCTTCAACTCTTCACAACCCTGTAGACTGTAGCCGGCAAGGCTCTTCCGTCCACAGGATTTCCAGGCAAGAATAGTGAAATAGGCTGCCGTTTTCTTTTCCAGGGGATCTTCCCAACCCAGGATCGAATCTGCGTCTTCCGCTTGGCAGGTGGATCCTTTACTGCTGAGCCACCAGAGAAGCCCAACCCGAGACTTCACTGTGGGATAAGAAGCATCTAAATGCAAGGCTGCATCTCCTTGGATGACACTGACACCCACAGGTGTTCCCAAACAACCCTGGCCTAGTTATTATGCCTCCCAAAAGCACCCAACAGTAACTACACCAGAACAGAAGTCACTGTTTGACAGACATTCCCCAACACACAATGGAGAGGGAAATGGCAAGCCACTCCAGTATTCTTGCCTGGAAAATCCCATGAACAGGGGAACCCGGTGGGCTACAGTCCAGGGGGTCGCAAAAGAGTTGGACACATGACTTAGCCGCTAAACAGCAACACTTTAAAAGAGCCAGTAAAACAGCCGTTCCACACACAGGTCACTGTTTCCTTCCCGGAGGGGCCATCTGCAGCCGAGTCCTCCCTGGAGCCCCATCAGGAAGCACTGCCGTTGCCTTAAGTTCTGACACTTCATGGGGGTGACTGCCTGTTCCCAGCCCTGCCGGCCAACCCAGCCCTGCCATCTGCAGTGGTGGGGTGATCTGCGATCACCACCAAGTCCCCATCTGCCCCTCTAGGGCACCCCGGCTCCAGCCCAAGTCCAGCCTGGCCATTCAGAGACTGGGAAGGCTCCAGAAGGCCAGCCCACAGCCACAGAGCTGCCGAGCTTGTGGCTGTCAAAAGCCAACACAGAGAAGGGGGCTTCGAGGATCATCTTGAAGCCACTTTTCCCTCTGCAAGGGATGCTGATGGTCTGACCCTCACTCACATCAGCCCATCATCTCCACCTCCCATAGAGTAGCCTTCACTGGCTTGTTTGCGGTTGTTCCTTCAGTCAGGAGGTCAGGCTGATAAAACATACCTGTTGCCCCATGCTGCCAGAAAGACACTGGAACTGTCCATGAGAAGGACGGTCCTGCTGCGTTGCTCGGTCTACTGACGTGGAGCCCTCGGAAAAAATCCAGAAGCAGGACAGGAAAAACGTTCCTCTTCCTAATCAAGACCACCTGAGTTTCCCTCTTCCCCTGACAGCCAGGGAACTCACAACACTAAGCTTATGGTGCAGCCATCTTTCTTTTTCGCTCTTACATTAGTAAATTTCTTATCCTTTTATGTCCTACTTCAAATTAATGAAATGATTTTAACATTTCTTCTATACATCTGATCTTTTTTTCCCTTTGGACAATGAAAAATGTCTAGTGCCTCCCTAATATCCAGGAACTAGACTTGGGAAGAGGTGAGAGGGCTGTCAGAAACAGACACGGTGAAGATAATTCTATCCTCAAAGGCACTCTCTAACCCTTAGGAACAAAAGCATTCCATCTGACTCAAGACATTCCAGGTTCAAATCCCAAGTCCACCACTTACTTACCAGGAAACCTTAGGTAAGCCCCATGCTGTGCTGTGCTTATTCGCTCAGTCATGTCCTACTCTCTGCGACCCATGGCCTGCACCCTGCCAGGCTCCTCGGTCCTTGGGGATTTTCCAGGCAAGAATACTGAAGTGGGTTGCCATACCCTCCGCCAGGGGATCTTCCCAACCCAGGGATCGAACCCAGGTCTCCCGCGTTACAGGCGGATTCTTTACCGACTGAGCCACCAGGGAAGTCCCGATAAGCCCCATAGGTTTTCTGAATCTTGGGTCCCACATTTGTGATCCACGGGTGTAGGGCCGTTCTCACCAAGCTGCTGTGATTCACAGCTGGAGGAAAATGTATGAGCAAGTTATCATCTATAATGCATTATATCTGAGTAAGCTCTTTATGCCATGAACACAGAGGTTCAAGGTTAAAGGCCTCCAAAATAAAATTCCTGCCATGCTTTTCCTCCAGCAGGGAGCGAGCGGGCAGCAAGTGGACGGAAGGGACTGATAATGCATTGATGACTGACGTGTGACAGTGACAACGAGACACACAGATGCAGCCTGACATTAATGGAGAAATCTGCCTGGGGCCATGGACATGGCGGGAGGAGGGAGACCACTCCACCTCCTGCCTTGAACTTGGATATGAAATCAAACGTCAGCTGAGATTAATTGGAAGCCTGGAGTTTCATTCTCCACTGTTGATGGGAAAAGAACATTTCCATAATGCGAGGAAACGTTTCCGGGGGACGCAAATCTGCCTGACATTGAGGGAAGATCGGCCTCATTGTGAATGCTGCTGCTACCCTGCTTGTCAGCGCCATTACTTTCCGCTCAAGAGGCTTTGCTTTTTAACATTTTATAATCCCAACAACAAAAAAAAACTCTGGAAGCAATAATTATTTATTATGTTAATTCTTTAGCTTTCTTTCTGAAATTTCCGCATGACCATTAAAAACTGGCTGTGCCCTTGAAACCAACCAGGAGTTTATTAATTCTCAGCCAATTAAGAGGAAAAAAGCAAAGTAACAGAACGCTCCATACCAGCAATTATTAACCAAGCGGTCGGTCGGCACACTTTCCTTGCCACCAATTTTATTCCAGGAAGCATCCTGCATATTTGACTGAACAACAACATGAAATGTGTTCATATCTTCATAAGGACCTAGAAGATCTGGAAGGACCAGAAGGAACCTGCTGTACATGTCTGGGAAACGTTCAGATCCAGGTGCTAAGGGAAACCACACCCCCGCTGACCTCTCACAAACACAGAAAATTCCGCCAGCATCTCTCTGCCTCTGCCTCCTTCCACAGAAGGGCTCCTAAGCAAATGGCCCTTTTATCTGCAGTTAAACCCCCTTCACCAGAACATGTGCTCTCTCTCATGAGTGCACACACACACACATACACACACCTTTGCATTTACGAATTAAATCTCTGTTTTACAACACACACTCTAACCTTTTAACTCCCTGATTCTAGGACCCTGTTGACTGCACAGGTCAGGCCAATTCACCAACAGCCCCAGAGCAGAGGCTGAAATAAAAAGCCACTTCCCAGGCCTCTGTGATGGGTGTGAGCCAGTAGCTGGGCGTGGTGCTCCCCATGTCAGGGACAGAGAAGGTCCAGATGGTCCAGAGCAGGTAAGATGAACAGGCGGTGAAGAGAGGGGCCACAAGGCTACCTGGCGCTCACAGCAACCAGGGCAGGGCCATCCCCGCAGCATCCTGGCAGAGGAAACAGCAGAGCCTGCCTGGTGGAAGAGAGAAAACTTCAGGAGCACCCCTGCAGATTTCCTGACCTGAAAGTGAAAGTGAAGTTGCTCAGTCGTATCGGACTCTTTGCGACCCCATGGACTATAGCCTATCAGGCTCCTCCGTCCATGGGATTTTTCCAGGCAAGAGTGCTGGAATGGATTGCCATTTCCTTCTCCAGGGGACCTTCCCGACCCAGGAATCGAACCCGAGTCTCCCACATTGCAGGCAAACACTTTACCATCTGAGCCACCAGTGTGCAGCAGATTACAAAGCAGAGACCTCACTTTGCTAACAAAGGTCCATATAATCAAAGCTATGGTTTTTCCAGTAGTCCACGTGTAGATGTTAAGAGTCGGACCATAAAGGACTCCGAGTGCCAAAGAATTGATGCTTTCTAATTGTGGTGCTGGAGAAGGCTATTGAGAGTTCCTTGGACAGCAAGGAGGTCAAACCAGTCAATCCTAAAGGAAATCAACCCTGAATATTCATTGGAAGGACTGATACTGAAGCTGAAGCTCCAGTACTTTGGCCATCTGATGCAAGGCGCCCAACTCATTTGATGCTGGGAAAGACCGAGGGCAGGAGGAGAAGTGGGTGACAGAGGATGAGATGGTTGGACGGCATCACCAACTCAATGGATGTGAGTTTGAGCTAACTCTGGGAGACTGTGAAGGACAGGGAGGCCTGGTGTGCTGCAGTTCATGGGGTCGCAGAGAGTCAGACTCAGCAACTGAAGAACAAGTGTAACAGACACACTGAGCTGAGCTCCCAGGAGCTGGGGAGGCAGCATCCCACACTCTTTTCTTTCCTTATTATCAGTCTTATTTTCATCAAAACCGTGATTATGCAGACTTCTAAAATAAACGATAGCCTTTATTTTTCTGCTTTTCAGGTGACTCTTAAAACCTGTGGGACCATCCAATTTAACTCCACAAACACTCTGAGTGAGGTACTGTGCAACTATCAATGAAGTAAAAATTCTGACTGCTTCTGAGTTTGAATAATCTTCTTCCTTAAAAAGTACTTCATTTTTTCTCACTTTGAAAGTGCTAAAGTACACAAGGATATCAATAGCTTGAAATCAAACCAAAGGCTGCTAAAAAGTTTTACTTGGATTTCCATTACTATTGCAATAACTCTAAGGAATAAACATTCAACACTGGGGGGAAAAGATAACCAATCATTCCAGAAAAGCAGTGGGACATAGTCAGTATGTCCGGAAGTCAATGTTAAAGCTTCCTCATCCATCCTCTCCAAAGCCATTCCTGGAAGGTGCACTCAGCATTCTCAGAAGCAGAATCCATCTCCCTGGTTGGCAGAAACTAGCTGCCAACCATAGTTTTTAAAATGAAGTCTATATGGTACATACAGGGGCTTCCCAGATGTCACAGTGGTAAAGAATCCAATTGCTAAGCAGGACACGTGTGGTCGATCCCTGGGTGGGGAAGATTCCCTGGAGGAAGAAATAGCAACACACTCCAGTACTCTTGCCTAGAAAATCCCATGGAGCCTAGCAGGCTATAGTCCATAGGGTTGCAAAGAGTCAGACACGACTGGGCATGCACGCACATATTTGGTACATATATACAATGAAATATTATTCAGCCATCAAAAAGAATGAAATGATACTACTTGCAGCAATGTGAGCGGACCTAGAGCTTGTCATACTGAGTGAAGTCAGAGAGAAAAGCAGAAAAATTGTACGACATCTCATACTCAGAGTCTAAAAAGATATGGTACAAATGAACTTATTTACAAAACAGAAACAGATAGACTTAGAGAAGGAACTTAGGGTTGCTGAGCAAGAGGGAAGGATGGGGGAAGGGACAGTTAAGGAATTTGGGATGGATATGCACACACTGCTATATTTAAAATGAATAACCAACAAAGGCCTCCTGTATAACAAAGAGAATTCTGCTCAATACTGTATGGCAGCCTGGATGGGAGAGGAGTTTAGGGGAGGATAAATACATGTATATGTATGGCTGAGTCCCTTTGTTGTACACCTGAAGCAACCGCAGCATTGTTAATCAGCTATACTCCAAGGCAAAATTTTAAAAAGCCATATATTTCAGCCCATTGAGGCTTTAGTTTCCAAAATAGACATGGTCCAGCTCTATTTTCTGAAACTGATTCTTTTTAAGCACAGAATACATGTAGCCTGGTATCTAAATATAAACACAGGGAACCAGGAAACCTAAGACTCTTGAAAGTTTGTTAGTTCTTGTTCTTTTTTCCCCAAATACAAGTAAACCCTAAGAGATCTAAATAAAAAGAACAAGCTGGCTCTGGTGTTCTACTCTGTCTCTCTCTCTCTCGTTAGTGGTATTTAAACATACAGCAAGGAGGCTATTTCATGTGCCGTGGAATCCTGCTGAACTTACAGCAGTGGGGTTTTCTCTCTGTGCTGTTTTATTTTGGGGGGGAGACCCACTTGTTAGCCCGGTTCTCTCTCCCTCTCCCCTTCCCTCCCTCCCTCCGACCACTGGCACACTGCTTCCCCAAGTTCTCTGATCTAATTCTGCACAAATGCTTAATAAGGTTGTAGAGATTTAATACAATTAGGAGTGTTGCTCACAAATTAACCAATCCATTAACACTCCAGCAAAGAAACAATTCCAGGGGAGAAGCCAGCCAAGTGTGGATTAGGAGACAGCTGGCTATGGGTACGATCTGTTTTAAAAATCAGTCTGCAGTACATTCTCACACCTACCTCTATACAGTGTGTGTTGTGTACATCTTAGAGCAAGGGAGAGTGGAGGTAGATGGTGTCCTCTGAGAATTTTTCCCTGGTTGATTCCTCTCTGCCTGTTCATACTTCCCAAATCATCACACTTCTTTACTGAGTTCATTACTTATGGCATCGACTCTTACCTAACAACTATTTTCAGTAACTTTCTCCCAACACAAGAGGATATATAAATACATCAAAGGAAATAAAGCAAACAAAGAAGTAAAAGAAAGCAAAAATACCAATATATCCACTTTCCAGAAAGAACCACTATTAACATCTTGACTTGTATTTTTTTTACGTTCTCATAGTTTTTTTTTAATAAAAATTTTGAAAAATAAATACTTTGAATCATTTGATAACATCAGCATTATCCTATAGACATGATTTTGTCACTGCCTGCAATGCAAGAGAACTGACTTCAATCCCTGAGTTGGGAAGATCCCCTAGAGAAGGGAATGGCAACCCACTCCAGTATTCTTGCCTGGAGAATTCCACGGACAGAGGACCCTGGCAGGCTGCAGAGCATGGCAGTGCTGAGAGTAGGACATGCCTGAGCGACTAACACTTTCTGATTTTGCTACGAGTTTTTGTCTCGCATCTCCATACTGTGGTCATGTCATGTCTTTAGACATCCTTTCCTGTCGTCGCTTCTAGTGGCTATCTGACAGCCTATCACAGGAATAGATCATGACTTAATCAGTCTTTATTGTTGGATATTTCAGCAGTTCCCAATTTTTCACGACTCTAAATAATGCTTTAACAAATTTGCTTTCAGGGGATTTTCCATATATTGCTACTCATGCCCTCAGACGGTTTTTTTCATATTTTAATTATGTCCCCTCTTTTTGCATCCCAATGCATCATCTTTCCACACTTCGAGGGTGCACATTCTAGAGACCTGTGCTTTAGAGGAGCATCACCCTGGAAACAACCCGGGTCCATGGAGTGACCTCAGATACCCTGCCATTCCACCGTGTTTCCCAGTCCCACTCAACTGCTAAGTTACTGCTACTGCTACTGCATTGGAGAAGGCAATGGCACCCCACTCCAGTACTCTTGCCTGGAAAATCCCATGGACGGAGGAACCTGGTGGGCTGCAGTCCATGGGGTTGCTAAGAGTTGGACACGACTGAGCGACTTCCCTTTCACTTTTCACTTTAATGCATTGGAGGAGGAAATGGCAACCCACTCCAGTGTGCTTGCCTGGAGAATCCCAGGGACAGGGGAGCCTGGTAGGCTGCTGTCTATGGGGTTGCACAGAGTCGGACACGACTGAAGTGACTTAGCAGTAGCAATGGACATGAGTCCAAGCAAACTCCAGGAGATAGTGAAGGACCGGGGAACCTAATATGCTGCAGTCGATGGGGTCACAAAGAGTCAGACACAACTTAGCGACTGAACGACAACAGAAGAAAACCACTGAAAAATTGACTAGCTGCTGGTGTTCTATTTTCTGAAAGCAATTCAACGAGAAATTTGTCTTCCTCTTAGTAAAGGGATAATATGCTTATCATTTTCCCAAGTAGCAGGTTCACAAAAGCTTTGCTGCCTGGCTTTAGAACTCAGGGAGATCAGACCCCTGGCTTTCTCTAGGGCCTGAACAAACCATTTAACCTGCGTTTCAAGGTCTGAGTAGTAAGGCAATTCCTACCCATGTCCCACTAAAGAAACATCAAAAAGACCACACAAAGTGGAAAGGAAATCTCAAATAAACACAGAGCCTTGGAGACACACAGGCTATCAGAAGGACGGCCACAGACCCCTGGAGCCTCTTATTCCCTCAAAGTTGTGAGAATTCAACTGGAAACTGCCAATCATTTGGAAGATTAAGTTACACGATGGGAAACTAATGTTTTTGCAAGATTCTTTCAGGTCAAATCACGAGTTGACTGTTTGGTGTTCATGTGTAATTATTCATGACTCAGAAGCTCAAGTCCTAACATCTGAATTATTTTTAAGTCATAATGACCTGTTTGCATCTCAAGAGGGGGAGCTGAAGCAGAGAGACATAAAATATTTGTCAAGTCACAGACTCAGTCAAGACCAGGATGGAGTTACTGTAAACCCAAGCTCACCAGCCACATTTCTGCCTCTTCCTGTCAGGGGAGGGAGGGAAAGACAGGCTGAGCAAAGAGGACTTTAGGTCAGTGATGCTGTAACTACAAGAAGCACGTCACCACACATTTGTCAAAACCCACAGGACACACAACACCAATAGGGAATCCTCATGTAAACTATGGACTTTGGGTGATAGTGATCTGTTTGTGCAAAATCATCTATTGTAACAAAAGTACCATGGGGTGGGAGCTGGGGGAGGGCCACACATGTGCGAGGACAGAAACATGGGACGAATCTCTGTACCTGCCTCTTTGTGTTGCTGTGAACTTAAAACTGCTCTAAAACATTGTCTTTTTGATTGGGAAATGCGTATCAATACTATGCATAAAGTGAAGTGAAGTCGCTCAGTCGTGTCCGACTCTTTGTGACCCTATGGACTGTAGCCTACCAGGCTCCTCTGTCCATGGAATTTTCCAGGCAAGAATGCTGGAGTGGGTTGCCATTTCCTTCTCCAGGGGATCTTTCCAACCCAGAGATCAACCCCAGGTCTCCCGCACTGCAGGCAGACGCTTTACCGGCTGAGCCACCAGGGAAGCCACTATGCGTAAACTAGTGGTTTTCCCACTGGTCACGTATGGATGCGAGCATTAGATTGTGAAGAAGGCTGAGCGCCGAGGAATTGAGGCTTCTGAAATGGGGTGTTGGAGAAGACTCTTGAGAGTCCCTTGGACTGCAAGGAGATCCAACCAGTCCATTCTGAAGGAGATCAGCCTTGGGATTTCTTTGGAAGGAATGATGCTAAAGCTGAAACTCCAGTACTTTGGCCACCTCATGGGAAGAGTTGCTCATTGGAAAAGACTCTGATGCTGGGAGAGATTGGGGGCAGGAGAAGGGGACGACAGAGGATGAAATGGCTGGATGGCATCGCTGACTTGATGGGCGTGAGTCTGAGTGAACTCCGGGAGTTGGGGATGGCCAGGGAGGCCTGGCGTGCTGCGATTCATGGGGTCCCAAAGAGTCGGACACGACTGAGTGACTGAATTGAACTGAACTGAACTGAGATGACTAATGAGAACGTACCCTAGAGCACAGGGAGCCCTGCCAGTGCTCTGTGGAACCTAAACAGGGAGGAAATCCAAGAAAGAGGGGATAGATGCAATTCAGCTGATGTGGGCTTCCCTTGGTGGCGTTGTGGTAAAGAATCTGCCTGCCAAGCAGGAGACATGGGTTCCATCCCTGGGTCAGGAAGATCCCCTGCAGGGGCAATGGCAACCCACTCCAGTATTCTTGCCTGGAGAATCCCATGGACAGAGAAGCCTGGTGCGCTACAGTTCATGGGGTCACAAAAGAGTGGGACAAGACTTAGCAACTCGACGACAACATAGCTGATTCACTCTGCTGTACAGCAGAAATGAATACAACATTGTAAAGCAAACTATACACCAATAAAAATTAATTACAAAAACTAAAAAGTTGTCTTTTTTTTAATTAGTATCTCTATCTAGAAAGATAAAGCCTACAGAACCCCAGTCATGGGGCCTGGCCCCATCATTTGCTCAGTCTCAGTGTCAGAATCCCGACAGAGTCAGTGAGCAGGGACCCCAGCCCTCCAGCCCACCCCCCGTCAGCTAAGGCCACAGAACATTAACGGGCACAGAGCATGACGGGGAAAGGGCACCGACAGCCATTCTAGCATCAGGTAGGTCCTCCTGCCTGCCTGCCCTGTCTCCAGAGTCACACCTTACCAAAGGAAGGCCTGTCTTTCTAGTATAAAGACATCCACGCTTCAAAAAAACAGCGTGAGCTGCGACTGTCAAGGAAAGGAAGCCTTCTTTTAATGATGAATCAAACCCCAGCCACTCTCTGTAGCGCTCTATGACTTCCTCTGTTGTATCCACATTTCATTTAAAAGTAAAACAGTGTACTAGAGAGAGAACAGTTTAGCCCTTGTAGAATGTTATAAAAATCAGATATATTATACATTTTTAATGACCACACAACTTCCTTCCCTTGACCATAGAGAACTCACTTTAGAGCCAAAACTTGGTGAAATTTAAAAAAAAAAAAAAAAAAACTATACCAGTAAATAATTTTGCAAAAAATACTTTTAAATGTACCTAAATGTAATGATTCCTTTTTAGCAAATATAGTTACACTCAAGCATGACATTAGCTGGAAATAAAACAATCGTCAAACAAGTACATTTCTGGCACTGATTCTTTTCAGTATAACTTTAATGCTTTCTAAAATTTTCAAATTATACAGGAAAAATTTACAAATAAAAATCCATCAGATTTAGTTTAGCGTCTATTTGTATTACACAGTAAAACAGTTAATATCCATTTTTATCAAACATTTCTTCATAAAGCAATGTTTCCAATAAAAGTTAATCCCAACAAAATATTTAATATTTTCTCTTAACAAAAACATGTATTGTTTTAGTTTGCTGCTGCATCAGTTTCAAGCAGCATATATTTCTCTCTTTTACATCCACAGGAAAATTTGAAATTTTCAGAAATTGATGTATTTTTGAAAGTATGTCCACAGTTCTTTATTCCCAGAGGTAAAACACCAGAGTTCAATACATAGATTCACACACATTTACCAGAAAAACAGCGTGCTTTTCTAACCCTAATCCTCTATTTATAATACCTTACAATTTGGGGTGCCTATTATATTACATTCCTATAAATTAATGAGAAGTAGTATAGATTTGCCATGGTTTTATAACTTATAACAAAATATAATTAATTGTATTAAATCTGTATCACTTTAAACTTGACTAAACTGCTTTTTGCAATCTGTCATCTAATTTCTTTGTACTGTTTTTAAATCTTTTCATCAAAATGGAAATTAACACACTTGAAATTAAAAATGGCTAGAACTTTTCTGATAGAAAGTAAGGCTGATTTGAATGACAGCTTTGATTCATATGACAGATATTTTTCACTCACTAGTTAGGTTAAATTTTTAAGGTCTGACCCCCAAAAAGTGTGTATATATGTGTGTGTATTTACATATATATGTGTATATTTAAAGCATGCATTGACTAAAGTATATTAAATGAATATTACTTGCTTTCAGAACAACTTCTGAATATTTCTCTAATTTTGCTTAAACAAGGTACTTTTAAAAACAACAGGTGTGATCCACTCAGTTTACTTCCCAGCAAATGGGAAGGTGCAGGACTGGACAATAAATCCTTTAGAGACTAGCTGGTTTCAAATTTTTTGCTCTGAACCATTTTGGGAATGAAAGTAATCAAGCTGTCAACTTAATAATACAGGTCAGTAAGCATAATTTCTGTTGCTAAAAATTAAAATAGAATTAAAATACAGAGAATTAAACTTTCAATCGTATACGTATTTTTTGTTGCAGAGAACTGTGATAAGTCATCACTAAAAGACTCTCAAGTTCAAATATATTATAACAGGATCATATTCTATGGAAAAATAAAATGTAAATAACCAGCTCAGAAAGAAAAAGTAGGCAGGTCAAATTTCTCTCAATTAAAGAAAAGCACATTCATGGAGTTTTAAATGGCCAATGGACAGTATCAAATCCCTTTGGTATTTATATTCTGTCTCTGATGGATGTCTTTATATCATTTTTTTAAAAGTCAGTAATTACCACAGGTGATAAATTCCCTTTTGTCAGCTATATGAACACATGATGCAATTTTTTTTTCAGATGTGAATTTATCAACGTACAAGGAAGTGTCTGATTATTTTTAATTCTTTGAACACATGAGCTCCACAGATCTTGGAACTTACTGGCACTGGCTCCCGATTCAGGGAAAACACTTCCCTAAAATAAGATTTTATAAAGCAAGAACTAATGGCAACCCACACCCCGGTATTCTTGCCTGGAAAATTCCATGTACAGAGGAGCCTGGCGGGCTACAGACCCTGGACTTGCAAAGAGTCAGATGCGACTGAGTACAACAACAGCAACAAATCCTTGTTTCGTTTATGACTTTTACCTGTTGTGCCTGTGATATGACAGAGTCTCCAGAATGAAGCCCACTCAGTGACTGGAAAGTCCTGCTGAGAGCTGGGGTTCTCCTCTGGGCCTTCATCCTGTCATTCAGGGGCCACTGCCCTGTCCACCTGAAGCATCACCCACCCTCCTGGATTCCCAGCCGACCAATCAGAGGGACACAAAGAGATCCAGAGGTTCAAGACAGAAGCAGATTACGACCACGGGGTGTTCAGAGTGACTGCCTCCAACGTGAAGAACTGGCAGGCTCTGTGTCTTGGTGGTTTCAGACTCAGGCTGCTCAAGGTCAAACTCCAGCTTTACCCTTGCAATTTGCCTAAGATGGACCACTTTGCTTAGCCTCTGAGCTTATTCCCCAGCCCATAAAATGGGGGTCACTTATGTGCTTATCAGCATTAAACCAGGTGATACATATAAAATGCACTTAGAATAATGCCTAGACACTTTAAGTATTCAATAAGCATTAGTTGTCCCTTTGTTGTAGTATAATCTTTTTACCCTTAAGTACTGCTGTGCTGATTAGAAATAAAGCCGATAAATGCACCCACAAGTGCCTGACAGGCAAGGCAGTGGTTATGCTTTCACACTCACTGCTGGGACCAACACTCTGTCCTGTCTTCACCCTTCAGAGGAGAAACAGGAAGCCAAGCAGCCTGACCTCCTTAGGAAGAGGGCTGATGGCCCAGAAGATAAAAGAAGATCATGGAACTCATGTACACCCGTGGCGGATTCATGTCAATGTATGGCAAAACCAATACAGTATTGTAAAGCAAAATAAAGTAAAAATAAAAATTAAAAATAAATAAATAAAACCCACCCATTATAGGAGATGGAGATGGAGGGGAAAGAGGAACAGGAAGAAAAGAAGCCCCAGGGCCGTGACACCAAGTGTGGGAATAAACAAGAAGTCATTCTTATGTGCAAAGCAGAAGCAGAGTCACAGGTATAGAGAACAAACACACGGACACCAAGTGGGGAGAGGGGGTGGGATGAATCAGGAAACTGCAAGCCATATACACACTACTATGTATCAGTTCAGTTCAGTCGCTCAGTCATGTCCGACTCTCTGCGACCCCATGAATCGCAGCACACCAGGCCTCCCTGTCCATCACCAACTCCCGGAGTTCACTCAGACTCACCTCCATCGAGCCGGTGATGCCATCCAGCCATCTCATCCTCAGTCATTCCCTTCTCCTCCTGCCCCCAATCCCTCCCAGCATCAGAGTCTTTTCCAATGAGTCAACTCTTCCCATGAGGTGGCCAAAGTACTGGAGTTTCAGCTTTAGCATCATTCCTTCCAAAGAAATCCCAGGGCTGATCTCCTTCAGAATGGACTGGTTGGATAGA
>SJYA01003091.1:4318147-4459134 GCA_006410615.1 Neotragus moschatus | reverse complement strand
AGAAATGAATACAACATTGTAAAGCAAACTATACACCAATAAAAATTAATTACAAAAACTAAAAAGTTGTCTTTTTTTTAATTAGTATCTTTATCTAGAAAGATAAAGCCTACAGAACCCCAGTCATGGGGCCTGGCCCCATCATTTGCTCAGTCTCAGTGTCAGAATCCCGACAGAGTCAGTGAGCAGGGACCCCAGCCCTCCAGCCCACCCCCCGTCAGCTAAGGCCACAGAACATTAACGGGCACAGAGCATGACGGGGAAAGGGCACCGACAGCCATTCTAGCATCAGGTAGGTCCTCCTGCCTGCCTGCCCTGTCTCCAGAGTCACACCTTACCAAAGGAAGGCCTGTCTTTCTAGTATAAAGACATCCACGCTTCAAAAAAACAGCGTGAGCTGCGACTGTCAAGGAAAGGAAGCCTTCTTTTAATGATGAATCAAACCCCAGCCACTCTCTGTAGCGCTCTATGACTTCCTCTGTTGTATCCACATTTCATTTAAAAGTAAAACAGTGTACTAGAGAGAGAACAGTTTAGCCCTTGTAGAATGTTATAAAAATCAGATATATTATACATTTTTAATGACCACACAACTTCCTTCCCTTGACCATAGAGAACTCACTTTAGAGCCAAAACTTGGTGAAATTAAAAAAAAAAAAAAAAAAAAAAAAACTATACCAGTAAATAATTTTGCAAAAAATACTTTTAAATGTACCTAAATGTAATGATTCCTTTTTAGCAAATATAGTTACACTCAAGCATGACATTAGCTGGAAATAAAACAATCGTCAAACAAGTACATTTCTGGCACTGATTCTTTTCAGTATAACTTTAATGCTTTCTAAAATTTTCAAATTATACAGGAAAAATTTACAAATAAAAATCCATCAGATTTAGTTTAGCGTCTATTTGTATTACACAGTAAAACAGTTAATATCCATTTTTATCAAACATTTCTTCATAAAGCAATGTTTCCAATAAAAGTTAATCCCAACAAAATATTTAATATTTTCTCTTAACAAAAACATGTATTGTTTTAGTTTGCTGCTGCATCAGTTTCAAGTAGCATATACTTCTCTCTTTTACATCCACAGGAAAATTTGAAATTTTCAGAAATTGATGTATTTTTGAAAGTATGTCCACAGTTCTTTATTCCCAGAGGTAAAACACCAGAGTTCAATACATAGATTCACACACATTTACCAGAAAAACAGCGTGCTTTTCTAACCCTAATCCTCTATTTATAATACCTTACAATTTGGGGTGCCTATTATATTACATTCCTATAAATTAATGAGAAGTAGTATAGATTTGCCATGGTTTTATAACTTATAACAAAATATAATTAATTGTATTAAATCTGTATCACTTTAAACTTGACTAAACTGCTTTTTGCAATCTGTCATCTAATTTCTTTGTACTGTTTTTAAATCTTTTCATCAAAATGGAAATTAACACACTTGAAATTAAAAATGGCTAGAACTTTTCTGATAGAAAGTAAGGCTGATTTGAATGACAGCTTTGATTCATATGACAGATATTTTTCACTCACTAGTTAGGTTAAATTTTTAAGGTCTGACCCCCAAAAAGTGTGTATATATGTGTGTGTATTTACATATATATGTGTATATTTAAAGCATGCATTGACTAAAGTATATTAAATGAATATTACTTGCTTTCAGAACAACTTCTGAATATTTCTCTAATTTTGCTTAAACAAGGTACTTTTAAAAACAACAGGTGTGATCCACTCAGTTTACTTCCCAGCAAATGGGAAGGTGCAGGACTGGACAATAAATCCTTTAGAGACTAGCTGGTTTCAAATTTTTTGCTCTGAACCATTTTGGGAATGAAAGTAATCAAGCTGTCAACTTAATAATACAGGTCAGTAAGCATAATTTCTGTTGCTAAAAATTAAAATAGAATTAAAATACAGAGAATTAAACTTTCAATCGTATACGTATTTTTTGTTGCAGAGAACTGTGATAAGTCATCACTAAAAGACTCTCAAGTTCAAATATATTATAACAGGATCATATTCTATGGAAAAATAAAATGTAAATAACCAGCTCAGAAAGAAAAAGTAGGCAGGTCAAATTTCTCTCAATTAAAGAAAAGCACATTCATGGAGTTTTAAATGGCCAATGGACAGTATCAAATCCCTTTGGTATTTATATTCTGTCTCTGATGGATGTCTTTATATCATTTTTTTAAAAGTCAGTAATTACCACAGGTGATAAATTCCCTTTTGTCAGCTATATGAACACATGATGCAATTTTTTTTTCAGATGTGAATTTATCAACGTACAAGGAAGTGTCTGATTATTTTTAATTCTTTGAACACATGAGCTCCACAGATCTTGGAACTTACTGGCACTGGCTCCCGATTCAGGGAAAACACTTCCCTAAAATAAGATTTTATAAAGCAAGAACTAATGGCAACCCACACCCCGGTATTCTTGCCTGGAAAATTCCATGTACAGAGGAGCCTGGCGGGCTACAGACCCTGGACTTGCAAAGAGTCAGGTGCGACTGAGTACAACAACAGCAACAAATCCTTGTTTCGTTTATGACTTTTACCTCTTGTGCCTGTGATATGACAGAGTCTCCAGAATGAAGCCCACTCAGTGACTGGAAAGTCCTGCTGAGAGCTGGGGTTCTCCTCTGGGCCTTCATCCTGTCATTCAGGGGCCACTGCCCTGTCCACCTGAAGCATCACCCACCCTCCTGGATTCCCAGCCGACCAATCAGAGGGACACAAAGAGATCCAGAGGTTCAAGACAGAAGCAGATTACGACCACGGGGTGTTCAGAGTGACTGCCTCCAACGTGAAGAACTGGCAGGCTCTGTGTCTTGGTGGTTTCAGACTCAGGCTGCTCAAGGTCAAACTCCAGCTTTACCCTTGCAATTTGCCTAAGATGGACCACTTTGCTTAGCCTCTGAGCTTATTCCCCAGCCCATAAAATGGGGGTCACTTATGTGCTTATCAGCATTAAACCAGGTGATACATATAAAATGCACTTAGAATAATGCCTAGACACTTTAAGTATTCAATAAGCATTAGTTGTCCCTTTGTTGTAGTATAATCTTTTTACCCTTAAGTACTGCTGTGCTGATTAGAAATAAAGCCGATAAATGCACCCACAAGTGCCTGACAGGCAAGGCAGTGGTTATGCTTTCACACTCACTGCTGGGACCAACACTCTGTCCTGTCTTCACCCTTCAGAGGAGAAACAGGAAGCCAAGCAGCCTGACCTCCTTAGGAAGAGGGCTGATGGCCCAGAAGATAAAAGAAGATCATGGAACTCATGTACACCCGTGGCGGATTCATGTCAATGTATGGCAAAACCAATACAGTATTGTAAAGCAAAATAAAGTAAAAATAAAAATTAAAAATAAATAAATAAAACCCACCCATTATAGGAGATGGAGATGGAGGGGAAAGAGGAACAGGAAGAAAAGAAGCCCCAGGGCCGTGACACCAAGTGTGGGAATAAACAAGAAGTCATTCTTATGTGCAAAGCAGAAGCAGAGTCACAGGTATAGAGAACAAACACACGGACACCAAGTGGGGAGAGGGGGTGGGATGAATCAGGAAACTGCAAGCCATATACACACTACTATGTATCAGTTCAGTTCAGTCGCTCAGTCATGTCCGACTCTCTGCGACCCCATGAATCGCAGCACACCAGGCCTCCCTGTCCATCACCAACTCCCGGAGTTCACTCAGACTCATCTCCATCGAGCCGGTGATGCCATCCAGCCATCTCATCCTCAGTCATTCCCTTCTCCTCCTGCCCCCAATCCCTCCCAGCATCAGAGTCTTTTCCAATGAGTCAACTCTTCCCATGAGGTGGCCAAAGTACTGGAGTTTCAGCTTTAGCATCATTCCTTCCAAAGAAATCCCAGGGCTGATCTCCTTCAGAATGGACTGGTTGGATAGAACAGCTAACTAATGAGAACCTGCTGCATACCAAGGGAACTCTACTCAGTGCTCTGTGGTGACCTAAATGGGAAGGAAATTCAGAAAAGAGGGAATATATGTATACACATAGCTGATTCACTTTGCTGTACAGTGGAAACTAACACAACAATGTAAGGCAACTATGCATGCATGCTAAATCAATTCAGTCATGTCCAACTTTGCAACCACATGGACTGTAGCCCACCAGGCTCCTCTGTCCATGGGATTCTCCAAGCAAGAGTGCTGGAATGGGTTGCCATGCCCTCCTCCAGGGGATTGTGCTGACCCAGGGATTGAACCCAGGTCTCCTGAATTGCAGGCAGATTCTTTACTATCTGAGCCACCAGGGAAACCCCAATGCACAGTTTATTTCAGCATAATTATCCCCCATAATATTGCAAAAAAAAAGTGATTCAAGTAAGCCAACTACCTCACCCTTGTAAACTTCATATACCAAATATTCCTTTGCCATGATGACTCACTGGAGAGTGTNCCCGTGGCGGATTCATGTCAATGTATGGCAAAACCAATACAGTATTGTAAAGCAAAATAAAGTAAAAATAAAAATTAAAAATAAATAAATAAAACCCACCCATTATAGGAGATGGAGATGGAGGGGAAAGAGGAACAGGAAGAAAAGAAGCCCCAGGGCCGTGACACCAAGTGTGGGAATAAACAAGAAGTCATTCTTATGTGCAAAGCAGAAGCAGAGTCACAGGTATAGAGAACAAACACACGGACACCAAGTGGGGAGAGGGGGTGGGATGAATCAGGAAACTGCAAGCCATATACACACTACTATGTATCAGTTCAGTTCAGTCGCTCAGTCATGTCCGACTCTCTGCGACCCCATGAATCGCAGCACACCAGGCCTCCCTGTCCATCACCAACTCCCGGAGTTCACTCAGACTCACCTCCATCGAGCCGGTGATGCCATCCAGCCATCTCATCCTCAGTCATTCCCTTCTCCTCCTGCCCCCAATCCCTCCCAGCATCAGAGTCTTTTCCAATGAGTCAACTCTTCCCATGAGGTGGCCAAAGTACTGGAGTTTCAGCTTTAGCATCATTCCTTCCAAAGAAATCCCAGGGCTGATCTCCTTCAGAATGGACTGGTTGGATAGAACAGCTAACTAATGAGAACCTGCTGCATACCAAGGGAACTCTACTCAGTGCTCTGTGGTGACCTAAATGGGAAGGAAATACAGAAAAGAGGGAATATATGTATACACATAGCTGATTCACTTTGCTGTACAGCGGAAACTAACACAACAATGTAAGGCAACTATGCATGCATGCTAAATCAATTCAGTCATGTCCAACTTTGCAACCACATGGACTGTAGCCCACCAGGCTCCTCTGTCCATGGGATTCTCCAAGCAAGAGTGCTGGAATGGGTTGCCATGCCCTCCTCCAGGGGATTGTGCTGACCCAGGGATTGAACCCAGGTCTCCTGAAGTGCAGGCAGATTCTTTACTATCTGAGCCACCAGGGAAACCCCAATGCACAGTTTATTTCAGCATAATTATCCCCCATAATATTGCAAAAAAAAAGTGATTCAAGTAAGCCAACTACCTCACCCTTGTAAACTTCATATACCAAATATTCCTTTGCCATGATGACTCACTGGAGAGTGTCCAACCCTTCAAATGCAGATCTGTGTGCTCTCTGTGTCTTTGTCCAATCTTAAAAGCAAATGCAGTTTGTTCTAAAGGTGACTAACATCGATGTCCAAAGGCCTGTTCACCTGCACCTGGAGTGAAAGGTCTGAAATCCTCACTGACCTTCGTGGCATTTTGCCCAAGACCGCGAGTGCACACAGACGCGAGCTTTGCAAAGGACTTTACACTTTTCACCTCCATCCGATCCCCAAATGCTAAACATAGGATATGACAACAATACAATTCTTTCTAGAGGATTTGAAACCACAGAGATGAAAGCATTCACCCCTCTGCTTGTGAAAGGTACAGACAGTGTCTCTAATCCATTCATTTCATACAAGTTACTGAGAAGGCCTCCCCAGGTGTCACTAGTGGTAAAACCCACCTGCCAATGCAGGAGACAAAAGAGACGTGGGTTCAGTCCCTGGGTCAGGAAGATCCCCTGGAAGAGGGGATCTGGTCTTGCACACTGCGCACTCCAGTATTCTTGCCTGGAGAATCCCACGGACAGAGGAGCCTGGAGGGCCACAGTCCATAGGGTTACAAAGAGTCAGACATGACTGAAGCAACTGAACATGCATGTACTGAAAAGCTGAGTACTTTTCCTTCTAATTTACTATTTTAGAGGCTATAAACTACCACTGCTGGGTTACGCCAACTTTACAATCACTTTTAACACCAAAATGAGAAACTGTACCAAATACTTGTCATTTAGTCGCTAAGTCAGCACGCTTAAAAATGACGACTTGTGCTTTGGGCCCCAGAGGCTCTGAACGGATGGAGTCCTCTGGGTCCACAAAGAGCTGTACCCACTGTCTGTGCCACATTCTGAAATGCTGGGGCCTCAACTCCAAAAAATCTCCATCACGTGACAGCGCCACCATCCCACCTACAGGATAGTTTCGGGAGGTAACTAACACATAAACGACCTGCAGTATGTGGCACGTGATATTCCTGATCACTTTTCCCTTGTTCCTGGGAAGCCAGAGGACAGAGCAATAAGCTAATAAATTGGATCAGAAATGGAAGAAAACCTGGGGCTTGCAGAACCACACTCCTTAGGGTTTTCAGACCTTAAAGGAAGCGCACAGCCTCAAGGTTACCCCATGGTCACAGGCCTCTAAGAACAGGGCTACTGGTCTCACACACCAGGCACTGTGCTGTCCACAGGCTGACCAAGGGTGACACAGCATTGCTCTCCACAGATGAAGAAACCAGGCTTGGAGAGGCCAGGGGACTGTCCCAAGGGATGAATGACACAGCCAGGGTGCCTCAGGTATAAGCAGCTTATCAGTCCCTCCAGAATACACCCCGGGACACAGTCGTTTGTAAGTCACTTTGCAGAGCATCAGTTATCACAGGCGATCTCCGAGGCCAGCCTCTGAACCACAGCATCCCAGAATGACCTTCTTTACAATAAGGAACTGAGCTCCACGAGTTCAACGGCTTCCCCTCGGAGGATGGCCAGTGGCTGGAGGGGCCCTTGAACACAGGTCTCGCAATCCCATATTTCCTTTTTTCATGCGCCAGTGATTTCTCAACTGTGCTCTGCAAAGAAGCATCTCAGGACACAGGCCCCAGGGCCTGGCAGAGCCCTGTGTGGGGTCCTGTTTCTGCCCTCTCCTTGTGCCCACGTCTACCCTCTGCAACGTGGCCCAGCCACCCCACACATCAAGGGGGAGGTATGTTTCCCCACCTGGATACCAGGCTACCCATGTGACTGTGATGAGAGGGTGGGGCAGGAGTGACGATGTGCCCTCCCCAAGCGTAAGTCAAGAGGCCTTGGCACCCTCTGCTCTCTCTCTGGAAGCCCTGTCTGCAGAGGACCCCAGGGAGGGGAGCCCAGCCATCCCAGCCAAGGCCAAACCTAGACCAGCCTGCAGCCAGCCAACTCTAGAGTGTCGAGAGGCCAGCCAAGGTCAGCTGAGTAGATACACAGAGAGAAAGCATACAGTCCCAGTTCAGACCAGCGGGCACGCTCCGCATCCATAGAACACAAAAAACAGCAGATGACTGTGGTTTGCACCAGTGGCCCCCAACCTATCCAGCAGCAGGGACCAGCTATGTGGAAGACGATTTTTCCATGGACCTGGTGGACAGGACACCTGGGGGCGGCCAATACTTTGGCCACCTGATGAGAAGAGCTGACTCATTGGAAAAGACCCCAATGCTGGTAAAGACTGAGAGCAGGAGGGTAAGGGGTCAACAGAGGACAAGATGGTTGGTTGGATGGCATCCCCAACTCAATGGACATGAGTATGAGCAAGCTCTGGGAGATGGTAAAGGACAGGGAAGCCTGGAGTGCTGCAGTCCATGGTATTGCAAAGAGTTACACACGACTGTTCCTGCTGCTGCTGCTGCTGCTAAGTCGCTTCAGTCGTGTCTGACTCTGTGGGACCCCACAGACAGCAGCCCACCAGGCTCTACCATCCCTGGGATTCTCCAGGCAAGAACACTGGAGTGGGTTGCCATTTCCTNGTTACACACGACTGTTCCTGCTGCTGCTGCTGCTGCTAAGTTGCTTCAGTCGTGTCTGACTCTGTGGGACCCCACAGACAGCAGCCCACCAGGCTCTACCATCCCTGGGATTCTCCAGGCAAGAACACTGGAGTGGGTTGCCATTTCCTTCTCCAGTGCACGAAAGTGAAAAGTGAAAGTGAAGTCGTGTCCGACTCTTAGCGACCCCATGGACTGAAGCCTACCAGGCTCCTCCATCCATGGGATACTCCAGGCAAGAGTACTGGAGTGGGGTGCCATTGCCTTCTCTGACACAGGACTGACCGATTGAAAAACAATGGCAGGGGGTAGGCAGGGAGGGTGAATCATGGCTTCAGGATGATTTAAGCACATTACATTTACTGTGTACTTTATTTCTATTATTATTACATCAGCTGCACCTCATATCATCAGGCATTAGATCACTGAGGTTGGGGTCCCCTGGTTTCTGCCATCGGCTTTGAGGGCATCTGTTACAGGGTAGTAGTTCATCAAACACTTATTTCTCCAATTTGGAGGGTCCCTTTTTAAACCTTCCCACAACAAATTTTGTTAACCAAGAGATATTTATGCTTTTCTACCAATGTAAGATTTTATTTAACTAAAAAACATGGTGCTTTGAAAAGTAAGTTGAGAAACTACCGAGCTCAGCTCTAATGCCCTCCCTGCCTCCTCCCACGCCCATGTTCCTCACTGTTAGTGAGCTGAGACTGTTCCCCGTGTCACCAGGATGCAAAGAAATGCACACACACAAAAGCTGCCTTTGGAACACTGACTCAGACGCTAAGACTTTGGACCTCATTTATTTTCTGCTATCACCACCCAGTTCCAAGAGATTCAATAAATTTATCATGATACATAAAACACAGCAAGATAGAATAAGGGGAGACAAGTGCTTCCCAGGTGGCCATAATGGTAAGGAACCCACCTGCCAACACAGGAGACTTAATTAAGAGATATTGGTTCCATCCCTGGGTTGGTAAGATTCCCCTGGGGAAGGGCACAGCAACCCACTCCAGTACTCTTGCCTGGAGAATCCCAAGGACAGAGGAACCTGGTGGGCTAAAATCCATGGGGTCACAAAAGAGTCGGACACGATGGAAGCAACTTAGCACGAGTGCACAAGATGAGTGTTAAGAGGAGACTAAAACCCAAGAAAAGGAACCAGACTTCAGGTTCTATTACAGAGATGGTGGCTCTGGGCATTTTTCTTTTTAGGCCCAGTCAGCAGCTACTCCCTCCAGCTGCTAACAGAACCCACGTCTCCATGGAGCAGCCCCAGTTTCCACACTCTCATTCCCCGTGGCTCCTGAGGGCTGACCCCATGCCTGGTCCAGTGTGCCGGCCAAACAGGGCACAAGGTTAAAGTGGGAACAGGTGATGTGAGCTGACTCCATGAACCACAGGGTAGGCGTGATCTGTGCTGTTGGGGGAGGGACTATCTCTTTCCCTGGGGCTTGGGGCTGGAGGATTCAGCCTGTAACTCCTTAGAAACACCCAGGAAAGATGCTTAGAGAGAAAGGCTAGAGCCACCAGGACCAACTGAGCCACCCACAGCCTTCTCTTTGCATGAGCCAACAAATCCTGTTTGATGAAGTCCAGTTTGGCTGAGGTTTTCTGTTCAAAAAAGTTCTAACTCCTTCAGCCCACACATCTGAATCTGGCATCCTAACAGCCAACATAGAGAGGAAATTTTGATGAGTTATACAATTCTCTTTGTCCACAAGAAGAAAGTACATCTGTAAGGGAAGTCACACCTTTTCCTGGAAGTGAGACCCAGAAGGACAGCTCCCCAGAGGGTCATTCTAAAGGTTCTGTACTGCTTTTGTTTTAGTCGCCCAGTCATGTCCAACTCTTTGGGACCCCAAGGACTGTAGCCCACCAGGCTCCTCTGTCCATGGGGATTCTCCAGGCAAGAATACTGGAGTGAGTTGCCATGCCCTCCTCCAAGTCTAAAGACTCTACATCACGTAATAAAATACTCAGCATCTTCCTAACAGACCCCACACTCTACCTGGAATGCTTTTGCATGGAGTACACCTCAGTACAGGTGGACAGCTGCTGCTGTTGCTCCTAGGTCGCTTCAGTCGTGTCCGACTCTGTGCAACCCCATAGACAGCAGCCCACTAGGCTCCCTCACCCCTGGCATTCTCCAGGCAAGAATACTGGAGTGGGTTGCCACTTTCTTCTCCAATGCATGAAAGTGAAAAGTGAAAGTGAAGTTGCTCAGTCGTGTCTGACTCTTAGCGACCCCATGGACTGCAGCCCACCAGGCTCCTCCATCCATGGGATTTTCCAGGCAAGAGTACTGGAGTGGGGTGCCATCGCCTTCTCCAACAGGTGGACAGCATCGAGGCATAAATCAGGAAAAGAACCTGATTTTTCTGCATAGCTGAAGCAGCTTATCACATACTCATCTGTGTTCACAGGGAGGGGTGGGGAGAGGAGAGAGAAGACAGGGCACACAGCCCGTGCTCAGGGGGCCTGGCTTTGTTAGGAACAGAGACAGCTTTACCACCCAAAGCTCCCAGCAGTGATCTGAGCATTGATAGGTTTGAGAATACCACACCCTCTCTGATGAGCTACTGAGCACTGATAGGTTTGATGGCTTCCCTGATGGCTCAGTGGTAAAGAACCCACCTGCAATGCAGCAGACGCAAGTTCAGTCCCTGCATCAGAAAGATCCCCTAGAGAAGGAAATGGCAACCCACTTCAGTGTTCTTGCCTGGGAAATTTCATGGACAGAGGAGCCTGGCGGGCTACAGTCCACAGGGTCGTGAAAACTGGGACACGACTGAGCGACTGAACAACAACAAACAGCATGGTACCGAGCACACAATGAGTGCCCAGTATAATTCCCTGAAATAAGGCTCACCCGTGGTGCCAAGATTTAAACAAAAAATATCAGCCTAAATGGTGTAGTCACGGCAGACTTGGGTGGCAGCTATGGCTGGCAGCTTCCTCCCCAAGTATCGAGGGGGAAAAAGTGGGTTTTATCTGTGCACAGTTGAGAGAGGCAGGAAAGAACAAAAGCTGAACAATTGTAGGAAGCACCTAAAATCCTTCCAGCATCCCTGCTATGCCCGCTTTCTTGTAACAAGCACCTTCCTGCTATATGAGGCAGCATCTCAGACTGATCCACTGTTCAAGACGCTTCTCCCATCCTCCTCTGTCAAAAACGACCTACGGATGCAGGTCTCACTCCTTTACACCATGCTACCTGACAAACTCAAGTGAACTCAGGTAACAATCCTCAGGCTAAGTATTTAGTGAGACCCTATAGATTCTTGAATCAAACATCTCCATTTTAGAAGTGAGAGATCTGACATCTAAGGGTGTCAACTTAGGGAGGTGAGTTGGGAGTGTCACTTAGGTGACAGTGAGTTGGGGGTGTCATACTTAAGATGACTTAATGAGCCACTGCTCCCAGAGATGGCATTTCAACAAGCACCTTTCCTTCTTGCTCGAAATGATGAGCTGGTGGAAATTTCAAGCTCTCTAATAGAGGGGGATGCCCATTTTTGAGGTTAGGTAGTCTTTTAGGCACTTATTGCAACAAAAATGTCACGCCTTTGGTCCCTGCTCAGGGGACCCCTAAGGCCAATTATTCTCCAGTGTCCATGTTTCAATGAACATCAGACAGAAATAAGTGCTAGAAAATTATCTCCCCAGTATCACTGTGTCTNCCCATTTTTGAGGTTAGGTAGTCTTTTAGGCACTTATTGCAACAAAAATGTCACGCTTTTGGTCCCTGCTCAGGGGACCCCTAAGGCCAATTATTCTCCAGTGTCCATGTTTCAATGAACATCAGACAGAAATAAGTGCTAGAAAATTATCTCCCCAGTATCACTGTGTCTCGTTACCGTCTCTGAATGAGTCATCTCAAATTTTGGCTCGCAGCTACGAATATAGAGTTCGAAAATGATCTGTGTTCTGATTCTCTGAAATATCTTTATTCTCTTATTATACCCTAAAAATTCCAGACTGATGTCACATTTACTGGAGCTCATCAGATTGAAAGATGGGTTGTTGCTGTTGTTTTAGTCACTAGGTCGTGTCTGACTCTTTCCGAACCCCATGGACTGTAGCCCGCCAGGTTCCTCTGTCCATGGGATTTTCCAGGTAAGAATACCAGAGTGGGTTGCATTTCCTTCTCCAGGGAATCTTCTGGACGCAGGGATCGAACTTGCATCTGCTGTATTGACAGGCAGGTTCCTTACTGCTGAGCTACCAGGGAAGCTCTGAAAGATGACTACAAAGCAGCTTGGTTTCTATAAAACACCAAGTTTCATAATTCATTTTCTCTGCTGACACCAGAAGGCCTCTGCTTCCTAAGAGAAACAGTCTCTAGTCAATTACAGTATGGTACGTGAAACTTCATGTCATGATCTGCCAGTGGTTTCTTAACACTAGTCAGAAAAGACGTGATAAATTTTCCAAAGGGCAGGGTCTCTGAGTCCCTGCTAATGTCCTGCCAGTACTCTTTCAACTTTAGTGAGTATGAAGATCTCAGGGCACGGGGTGTTTCTTTACCAGTTTCGGTGGCCCCTTCCAGAGGCTGTGACTCAGTACCTGTGCAGGGCCAGGAGTCTTTGTTTTTTTTGTTGTTGTTGTTGTTTTTTTTAAGAGTTTCGGGGGAATCCAATGCAGGTGTCCAGAACTGCCTTCTGGAACTAAGCAGTGCTGGCTTTTCATGGTGCCAATTCTGAAGGGTCATTTTGTAACTCTCGGGGTTTCTTTTCCCTTTAAAATATAATATTGGCCTTATGCTTATAACATACATATTTCTTGAGCGCTTCTACAAACACATCACCCATTGAGCCCCCANTCCAATGCAGGTGTCCAGAACTGCCTTCTGGAACTAAGCAGTGCTGGCTTTTCATGGTGCCAATTCTGAAGGGTCATTTTGTAACTCTCGGGGTTTCTTTTCCCTTTAAAATATAATATTGGCCTTATGCTTATAACATACATATTTCTTGAGCGCTTCTACAAACACATCACCCATTGAGCCCCCAGGCCACTTAAATACCAAAGTCTTGGACCCAGAGAAGTTTGAACCATATGAAACTGTCAATATGCAAGGCTTTCTGACATAAAAGTTCTGACATGAAAGCTTATGTGGTTACACCCATGGGATGTGGGTGCCTCCCAACATCATAGCACTGCTCTGCTTGTTTAGTCTTTACCATAATCCTACAAAGTGTTTTTCCAGAAAACAAAACTGAGGCTCAAAAATCAAATACCATGTCCAAGGCCACGCTGTAGTAGAAAGAGATTTCAAAATCAGGAACACCTGATCTGCTAGGGGGGGGGGGTCTCTGCCCTCTTTCCTCCCCTCCAGGACCCCATAGCCGATATCAGGCCATTTAATTAACAACGCCTTCTACTGGTCCGAGCCCCATTCGAACTGGCCAGATCCCACTCCACACTTTCCGAGGGCCAGCAACACAGGCCTCTCAGCAAGCTCCCCACAGGTGCTGGAGACAAAAGGGAGGGGCTCGCTAAAAAGCCACCTGAACAGGATGAAATGGTCACTGACAAACAGAGACAACACGGCAAGGATCTCCATAACATACACACGGGACATGTGCCAATGGGTGACGATCAGGGAGACATCACACCACGTTCAGATGCCTGGATGCGAAAAGTCAAGGAAGTGGAGAACACAGGTCACGAGACTGTTGTCAAAGCAGCCTCTTTTTATTAAGTTTCCTCACTTGAGAATACGCCACAGTGAATGAAGAAGCAAGGAGAGCCTGCCTGCTGTACCACAGACGAGCGAGGGGAATGCGCGGCCTGAGCTCTGAGCAGGTATAATCAATTTCATTCTATATCAGAAATAAAGCAGAAGATGATATCTATTACTCCCTGTCATGGCAGCTTCTTTCTGGTGATACACAGTTCTTTTAATACACCAGAAACTAAAATCAAATCATGCTTATCTACCACATAGTGAATTTCATTTTTTTTTTCCTTAGAGAACAGTATAATACCAAAACTTTATGGCAGTAACTGATTTATACATTTTTTATTACATATGATAAAAATTATAGGCTCATTTTTACGCATTTAATTAACAAAAGGTAATCTTTTTCCTTTAAATTTAGCAACTGAATCTCTATGTGCCTATTAATTTCTAAGGGTATCAAGCACCAAACCCACCACCTGAGCATACTGTTAAGATCATTATAAATGCTTTTAAAAAATCAAACTTCATAGAAAAAAAAAAATCAGCAGTAAGCAGAAGTAATTTGTGTTTTTTCTTCCCTATGAGAACTTTATTCAATCACTCACTCATTCAAAAAATGTTGTTGCTACTGCTAAGTCACTTCAGTTGTGTCCAACTCTGTATGACCCCTGGCAGACCACCAGGCTCCTCAGTCCCTGGGATTCTCCAGGCAAGAACACTGGAATGGGTTGCCATTGCCNAAGTTTCCTCACTTGAGAATACGCCACAGTGAATGAAGAAGCAAGGAGAGCCTGCCTGCTGTACCACAGAGGAGCGAGGGGAATGCGCGGCCTGAGCTCTGAGCAGGTGTAATCAATTTCATTCTACATCAGAAATAAAGCAGGAGATGATATCTATTACTCCCTGTCATGGCAGCTTCTTCCTGGTGATACACGGTTCTTTTAATACACCAGAAACTAAAATCAAATCATGCTTATCTACCACATAGTCAATTTCATTTTTTTTTCCTTAGAGATCAGTATAATACCAAAATTCTACTTTATGGCAGTAACTGATTTATACATTTTTATTACATATGATAAAAATTATAGGCTCATTTTTACACATTTAATTAACAAAAGGTAACCTTTTTCCTTTAAATTTAGCAACTGAATCTCTATGTGCCTATTTATTTCTAAGGGTATCAAGCACCAAACCCACCACCTGAGCATACTGTTAAGACCATTACAAATGCTTTTAAAAAATCAAACTTCATAGAAAAAAAATCAGCAGTAAGCAGAAGTAATTTGTGTTTTTTCTTTCCTATGAGAACTTTATTCAATCACTCATTCAAAAATATGTTGTTGCTACTGCTAAGTCACTTCAGTTGTGTCCAACTCTGTATGACCCCATAGACGGCAGACCACCAGGCTCCTCAGTCCCTGGGATTCTCCAGGCAAGAACACTGGAATGGGTTGCCATTGCCTTCTCCGATGCATGAAAGTGAAAAGTGAAAGTGAAGTTGCTCAGTCGTGTCCGACTCTTAGCAACCCCATGGACTGCAGCTTACCAGGCTCCTCCGTCCATGGGATTTTCCAGGCAAGAGAACTGGAGTGGGGTGCCACTGCCTTCTCCGCAAAAATACGTTAACTTTATTAATTTACTAGGTGACTGTTGTTGTTGCACAGTCGCCCACTCATGTCCAACTCTTTGCGACCCCGTGGAGTGCAGCACGCCAGGCCTCCCTGTCTCTCGCCATCTCCCAGAGTTTGCCCAAGTTCATGTTCATCACATCGGTGTTGCCATCCAGCCATCTCATCCTCTGTCACCCTACTCTCCTTCTGCCTTCAGTCTTCCCCAGCATCAGGATCTTTTCCAATGAGTCGGCTGTTGGCATCAGGTAACCCCTTTGTCATGGCAAAGGGGGCTGTGTAACTCAATAATGCTTTGAGCCATGCGTGTAGGGCCACCCAAGAAGCATGGGTCTTAGTGGAAAGTTCTGACAAAACGTGATCCATTAGAGGAGGAGAAGGCAAACCACCCCAGTATACTTGCTATGAGAACCCCAGGAACTGTATAAAAAGAATATGTGATTACTAAATGCTAAANGCTGTGTAACTCAATAATGCTTTGAGCCATGCGTGTAGGGCCACCCAAGAAGCATGGGTCTTAGTGGAAAGTTCTGACAAAACGTGATCCATTAGAGGAGGAGAAGGCAAACCACCCCAGTATACTTGCTATGAGAACCCCAGGAACTGTATAAAAAGAATATGTGATTACTAAATGCTAAACACTGCAACTTGATTCTATACGAGTATTTATTTTAAAAGAAATGCTTTAGACAACTTTATGTTTGTATCTAGGGAGAATATCACAATGAGCCAACTTCAAACTTGTGGTTATGACGTTATTTAAAACATCTCAGACTACACCAGAGGAGACAGATCAAACCGAAACCCTGAAAATGGACTGCAGGAAGGGTGTGATCCAGCACCTCCCCATCCCATCCACAGTCAGAAGCCCATGTTAGACTCTGTTGTAATTCCACCACTAGAATCAGGGAGAAGTACCAGGCCTCTGCCTTCCATGGTAACTCAAACTAAAACATATTCTCACAGTCTGCAATAAATCTGCTTTCTGCATATTGAATAGGAAAGATGAAAAGGAATCCTCAACCATCTGAAAACAAACGGATGTTCTGTAAGTGCTTCTGTTCTGAGGCCCGTAAAAACCACATGCTTTGCTTCTGCCTGGGCTGTTGTATTTTTAAATAAATCATTCTGTTAGATGCTAGCCTCCTCCTCCAAGGGAGAGTCTAAAAACTCTGTTTTGACAAGCCTCTGACAATGTGACCCTCATTTTCTCTCAGCTGCAGGTCCTGGATTCTTGACTATCACAGTTTCCCTCCCCTGTGAAAGGAGCCCCAATGTGAAAGTAAGTGAGAGCCTTCCATCCAATCCTCCACCATCCCTCTGCCTCCAACTCAAGGCCCAAACCTTTCACATCACATAAAAAGTTTTTAAGGACTTGGGATTCTTCTCAGTTTCAAGCAGAAAAATGGACTAATTCAGGTAACACTCCAGCATTCTTGCCTAGGAAATTCCACAGACGGAGGAGCCTGGCGGCCTATAGTCCATGGGGTCACAAAGAGGTGTCCATGCAAATTTTAATGACTGCCTGCATTATACACCTGAACCAGCAATGTTGGGAAAGGGGTCTCCTGCAGACAGAAGCGAGGTGCCCACGCTCTTCATATCTATGTCACACATCTGCACGTGGATTACCAAAAGACTTGATGGAGAAAGTTCCATAAGTTACCCTAAACTCTTAGGTAGCTGCCAGATAGTCTATTTCTCCTAGTGCCACTGCTCTACACAGAATAGCAGCCACTTAGGATACAGGCATGGAGAAGGAAATGCAACCCACTCCGGTAGTCTTGTCTGGAAAACCCCAAGGACAGAGGAGCCTGTNTGTTACCCTAAGCTCTTAGGTAGCTGCCAGATAGTCTATTTCTCCTAGTGCCACTGCTCTACACAGAATAGCAGCCACTTAGGATACAGGCATGGAGACGGAAATGCAACCCACTCCGGTAGTCTTGTCTGGAAAACCCCAAGGACAGAGGAGCCTGTAGGGCTACAGTCCATGGGGCCAAAAAGAGTCGGACACCACTGACTACTCACACTGCTATTGCTGCTGCTGCGTCGATTCAGTCGTGTCCGACTCTGTGCGACCCCGTAGATGGCAGTCCACCAGGCTCCCCCATCCCTGGGGTTCTCCAGACAAGAGTATGGAGTGGGATGCCACTGCCTTCTCCAATGCATGAAAGTGAAAAAGTGAAGTCGCTCAGTCATGTCCGACTCTTCGCAACCCCATGGACTGCAGCCCACCAGGCTCCTCCATCCATGGGATTTTCCAGGCAAGAGTGCTGGAGTGGGTGCCACTGCCTTCTCCTGAGTACTCACCCAGGAAACGGCCAAAAAGAGGAACAAAGGAGAGATAATCACCACAGAGTCTGAAGTTGTCCCGGGGTCAATTTTGAACTAAAACAAAGTGAAGTACAACAAAAGCAGCAACTTCCACTGAAGAATTTCATTTGATGTGAACGAGTCATCACAGCAGATGCAGGCTCCCTCCATACCTTGCCTTCCTTCAGCTCTAGGTGGACGCATCCAGGGAGCTGTGGGGGTGAGGCTAGGTGATACCCCTGCCTACATACCCACTAGGCAGCTACACCTGCTGATAGGCTGGGGACAGTGGCCAGAGGAGCAGGGAGCTGGGGGCCTGCCTGCCGCATGGAAAGCACTCTGCCCGCCAAGGAGTCTCTGAAAGTCTGCTGACAGTGTTTCAAGATAAATCCGTTAAATGACATCACAATCCATTTTGTTTACTTGGAGCGTTTAAGGATAGAGAAGAAGGGATGGTGTTTGACAGAAAACAGAAAAACGAGGTGCTGTCTTAGGAGACCCATAAGAGTACATTATCAGTACTTTATAAAGATCTATATTAAAAAGCTCCTCTCTTCTATTTGGAAATGAAGTTCATTTCCAAAGGCAAAGTGTCACATTCCCATATTAAAATTCCAAATTTTATGCACATTAATTCCTCATTCTTGCCTAAGAAATTCCTTGTTTGTTTCTATTTCAGTAGATTTTGAAACTTTAAATAATTGGACAATTTTCCAAACTACGGTAACTGTATCTTTCTGATCTTTGTCCATGACCACCCCCAATACCTTCCGCAA
Organism: Neotragus moschatus; assembly: GCA_006410615.1. NCBI lineage: Eukaryota > Metazoa > Chordata > Mammalia > Artiodactyla > Bovidae > Neotragus > Neotragus moschatus. The sequence continues at coordinate 4,440,607 of SJYA01003091.1, read as the reverse complement.
TTCCCTAAAGGGGCTTTCCCAGCAGTATTGCTCAATATCCACTTTGAATAGAAAGCATCATTTTAACAGGTGCACTGGGCTATGTGCTTATTATAACAAGTCAACAAATATCTTCGAAACACAGTGTCAACCCACAGAAATTTCCAGTGGCTAATTTTCAGTGACTACAAAATTTAATTAAAACTTTACATTTCGGTAAGTAAAATTAAAGGAAACTTGTTTTCATTGTCATTTTACAACTGGCTGGATCCAATATCTTCTGCAGATAAGACCATTATTTGAAATGTCATGCTAAGAGGCTGAGAGTCACAACACCATCACATCAGCCTGTTTCGTAATTTGGGTTGTGTTCACAGTGGGGGTGGGGGTTACTAAGTGTATGGATGTGAGTTTTAGTTGCATCTCCGGTACTTTCTGCTCTTGTCAAGGGAGGCTGAAAAGTGCAGGCTGAGAATCCCAGGCCTTTCAGAACTCACGCTCTATTCAGCATCCCAAGTGCCTGGAGGGTTAGTTCTAGCATCTACTGCTGTCTCCATGCCTCCAGCCCTACCCTGGACTTCAGATTTTTATCCCTCTGGGTGGGGCCAGGAGTCTACCTGTCTACCTGTTTCTGAGTGATGTTCAGGCTGTTCATCGAAGGATGACTCTATTAGAATAATGTTTCTCAAAAGGTGGCCAGGATCACCTGTGGATGCTTTGGGTACCTGGACAAAAGAATCATCTCGGTGGGCCACAGAGACCAAGGCTGGGAAGGGGCACTCCTGGTGACCTTTGAGCACATTTGGTTTTCAGCATCATGGATATAAACACAGCTCAGTGGAAGCACTGGCTCAACACTCGAACGCCCCACCCCCCAGGCAACCTAAAGCCACCCAGGTGTAGGACATTGGCTTGATCTTCCTCCACACTTGGTCCTCTCTGGGTCCTTAACCTGCACACAATCCTAATGAGATCTGCACACCTGGGTTCCTTCACGTGAGCACACACAACCCCCTACCCTCCTCGGCCCGTGTTCTTCTCTTTCCCTCCCCACGTTCCCACCTCTTCATCAGATCCTGACCTTGCCAGCTGGCCCCTGGAAGGCAGGGAGCCACAGGCTATGTAGGTGATGACTAAAACTTTCCTACTTCCCACCTAACACCAGCCCTACCTACTGTTTTCCTCTGCAGAGTTCTTTTTCAGAGCAACAGAGTGAAAGCAGTCTTGCTGATAAGACTAAATGCTAAACCACTGCAGTGTTTTAGGAACTGGAGAAACAGCATCCTCTTATGATGGGAGGTCTACGGTATCATGCATCTTCCTTAAACTTCTCACTAACGAGTCTGAAAAACATAAGTAATGAAACCTTTTCTCACTTACAAAAGAAGCCGATTCACAGGCTGTAGTCCTAAAGATAAGAAGAAGCCTGAGAAAAGTTTGTGGGAAAGTTGGTTTTCAAAGAGAAGACTCCACGAATTACAAAGCACGGTAGACTGCCTTAAAAAATGTTATACTGTTGAAAAAGTATGTAAGTACTTATTAAGATGCCTGTCCCCTAACTGAAAACTATGTCTTAGGATATTCAGGTTAGACACACTCATTCTAGAAAACTAAACCTAAAACAAAAACTGAGAGAAACACTAAACCCAAAACAGTGCCTCTACTGAAACAGATACATAGAGCCTATCAATTCCTAGAATGTACGATTGTTATAAAACTATGAAATTTTAAAATAAAGCTACCGACGTCCATAGAATTGTCAGAGAAATATCTAAATTCAAAAATCAGCTTTTCCCAAAACAAAAGGCTGTGTTTCATTCATACAGGGTTTTATATCATCTGAAGATATAATTCAGATTACTTGCTCATTAGGGAAAGTTCATTTAGTATTACTCAAATTATATACACACTTATCTATATATCAATATATGTAAGTGACTTTCCTACTGAAAATTTGTGAACCAACCCTTTGAAAATATCAGAGACTAAAACCTGTGATTTTGCAGATCAGAACAATTGATTAAGCTCAAGCAATACTTCTTTACATCCACATAACACTAAAAATGTAAAGTGATTTCGTGGCATATCTCTTTCACACACAGTGATTTAATTTGCAATCTTTTCATCACATCCATTATCAATCTCATTAAAGCAACACAAAAACATAAAACGTCATGACTCTAGTTATCCGAAAAAGAAAAAATAAACTGCTTACCAAATCTATCCACACTCTCTGTAAAGGGTACTGTAAAATCTTATATTTTGATTTTCAACTTACAGAAAAGTTGCAAAAATAGTACAAAGATTTCAAGTACATGTTTCTCCTACCTTCCCCTTGTGTGGACATCTGACTTAACTACTCAGAGTCAAATTATTCAAAATGAAGAAATAAATGTTGGTACAATTCTACTAATTCAACTACAGACTCCATTCAGATTTCAGCTGTTTCTCCCCTAACTGTCCTTAAAAGAGTATTTTAAAGAATACATTTCTTCAGGAGAGTTTCAAACTCACAAAATTATATTAAGGTTTAATCTGTTCTAAACAGTGTAGTGGAAATGTTTGTATTTCTATTGCTGCAAACCAAGGCTGCTTACTAACTTATCACTTATCTCATTATTATATAAAACCAAACACTTCCTTGATTAGTATATATTACCACCTGGCTTTTAAGAAAATGGATCAAAGAAGAATGACTTGCCAGCTCCTTGGCTTCTCACTATGGAAAAGACAATATTAAGCAGAAGCAAAAATGATTTCACTTTCTGCCTTGCTTCTTACTTGCATACATTTTTGCAAAAGTTCTTCTGAATGATCATACAGAGCCTAGATAGAAGGCAGAAAGTGAGCCTCCAATATCTTAACAACTTAGAAACTGTAAAAATGGAAAGTGACGTTTAAAATGATGTGTTTAGAGTAAATAAAAGGCCTCCTGAACAAAAAAAAACTAATTCTTTTCTGTTTTCTTCCAATATGTTTAGTTCCTATATCTAGCATCTAAATTATGTACAGTACCCTCCAGAAATGATTAATCAGCAATCACATCAATTGTGAATGCATTCCAAAAGAGGGGAAACAGCAAAGTGTCTTGTGTACAAATCTTGGTTACAAAAAAAAAACCTCTCCACTGATTACATAAAGCCTCCTGATTTCAGTCCATTGGTTGCACTGAGGCTGAGAAAAATCTGTGGTGAAAATGTCAATTTCAAAAGCTGGGACAATGCCAGCCAGTCTAATAATGTCTGATAGTCCCTCCTCTTCCTCCCTTCTGTGTCAGCCAGTTCATATACAATTTGAATGTCTGCAAATGATCAGAATTCACATCAGTCATTTATTCAACAAACGTGAGTGTCTGCTGGGTCTAGGGCTCTGTGTAAGTGTTTTTTGGGAACCAAGAAGAAAAAAATAACTGACTTTGCCCTCAAGCCACTTACAATCTACTTCCTCTGTCTCTAAAAGGATCCCCATGTCAGGTGACCAGCAGCCAAATATTTCAATTTCCAGAAGATTCATAAAGAGAAATAAGTGTCGGTATCACTCATAACAACAGAATTAACTTTCTCAACATAAAAAAATTTCAAAAATGAAAAACTGACTTTTCCAAAGCATTAAGTGCTTCCCACAGGTACTATCTAAACCCCAAAGTGGAGGGCAAAAGCATAATACACTGCAATTTATCTGATCCCTGCACACACAAAATTTGCCGACTTCAATTTTTTTTTAATTTCATCATTTCTAAGCATTCTCTGGGATACTGCCCTTCAGTTCCTCCATACTAGGTTAACTTTGGCTTTCCAAATTTAAAAAAAAAAAAAAAAATGAAGGCACAGTTCAATTACTGGTAGGATAACAAATAGAATGATGTACTTCCTCTGAAAGAAAAATCTGGATAAAATTTAGTAAAAGCAAAGTCTTTTTTGGTTTGACTATTAATTTACATAAGCATTAACAAGACACAAGTCAGTACTACTTAGGCTGAAGTTCCTTTTAATGATAAGAAACTGATTATTTAAATAAGCTATGTAAATATTTGTTCCCCACCTCCACCCCGATCCCTTACCCACTTCTTGAAAATCCATCCAAACGCTTTCTGACACAGCTTAACTTGAAACAAATCCCTGGCAGGGAGCTATGGATCTTAATAAAGAGAAAACCATCACTAAGGCCCTCATCCTTGGCTTCTAACACTAATGAGTTACAAGGCTCTAAAACTAGCGAGTCTACTCCATAATTCACCAGTAAAAAAAGAACGCAGGCCAAAATCGGCATCAATTTTATAGCAGACAGCAGTGGATCGTTTTGTTAAGTCCTCTGGCGCACGTGCAATTACCACACATTTAAAGGCATATTAAACTTAGGGAAAGGGTATTTCTGTAGTGAAACTGACAGCACACAGCGAGCAGCCAACTCCACTCCCGGCTTCCTTGGAGTCCAACTGTGGTCAAGGGTCTCGGGGCTCAGCAACGCCGGGGCATGGCCTCTGCGCCTGCGTGTCCCCCAGGCTCCAGGAAGTAAAGATGTAAGTTTTCACTGGTCCAAAGGCCACACGGAAAAGCCTCCAATATTTTAAAATATGTGTTTTACCATCAGTGAAATTCTTCCTCATCAAATTAAAAAAAAAGAAAAATTCAACTTACTCATTCCTCCCGAATAAACACAGAAACCTATTTTGCAGCCCAAGTTCAAGGCCAAATAACAGGCTTTTTATTAAAAGGAAAGAATTCTACGTAGACCTTAATGAAACTGACACACACGCGAGAAAGTGTACAAATGTGCAGGTGTGCAAGCGTTGGCTGTCCATCCACGTGTGTGCTCCAGGTAACACCAGGCAGGGTTCGCGCCCCTCCTGNGTTTCATGGCGCCCCCGCCTACCCGGGGTCGGGGGGTGGGGGACTCCGAGCGAGCCGCCGGCCGTGGACGGGAAGCGGTGGTCACACCGACAAGAGGGGTCGGACCTACGGAACCTGTGATTTCTGTATCTGGTGCAAAGTATTGGGAAACGCGGGAGGAGGAGGCGTGGGGAATGAATCAAATGATGTCTGGAAATATATAATTTACCGTTTGGGGTCTAGAATGCCTGTTTGATTAAGTAGATAAAAAAGCTTCTAATGCTTCAGTAAAGAGGTTCACTTTGTAAGACTGCAAAAAAAGGGGGGCGGAGGGAGAACTATTTCTGTTTTCCTGTGAATAGACACAGGGAGCCAGCACCGAGCGTCTGTAGACGCCAGACCTATATGAACACAATAAAAGGCCTGTGTAGAGGTTCAATTAGAAACCAGGTAGCTACAGGTGAGAAGGAAGTGTTCCAGCAAGAGGACACACCCCTCAGTCAGGTGTACCCGGGGCTACCGCGAGCCCCGTCCTCACAAAGTCCCAAAAGATGAGTTGATCCCACGCTCACCTTGACCCTGAGGTCTCCAGTGGACCCTAGAACCAACAAACAGGGATATGTCATAGCTGTCACGTGCCCGGGGCCAACTGATGTACTGGACTTTTGCCTTTTGTGCCCCAGCCAACAGCCCCTCTTTCTTGTGGAATTCCACTTATTATATCCTATATAATAATATTATATATTATGCAATTCCACTTATATTCCACTTGTTTATCAGAAGTGCCTTTTCAGGGGCTCTGTATTAATCATTTACTTCTTAAGGACATTACATCACCCAACCTCCTCTTGCAAATCTGTACTTGTTGAGACTTATCTTATCTCGATTGCAAAATAGCATCTGAAGTCTGGAGAAGCAGGCAAGTCACATACCTCTGAGGATCAGCAGTGAGAGTCTGTCCCCAGAGCTTTCCCTGGCACCCAGGTCCTGCCTGCACTGTGATGGAGCCCAAATTTGCTTTTTTAAAAAATGGTTATGGTGCTTTCCAATGGAGCTGTTACGTTAATAAATGTGAAATGGACCCAGATAAGGAGGGAGACATCAATCTAGTCATTTTCTTTCCGAGTAATTTCTTTGAGTGAAGATGTTAATATTAGGATAGGATATCATTTGCACAGTAGTATGTGGACTTGTTCGAAGATCTCTGAAGGCATGTATCTCCCAGGCACTGTGCTCTGTGCGAGAGGCTCTCTTTACTCTGGGCTCCCCCAGGAACAGGCCTGAAGGTAAGGATTTAAGTGTAAGTAGTTCTATTGAGAAAGTAATCCCAGGAAACAGTACACAAAGTAAGACAGAGGGGAAAATCAGCAAAAGTCAATGTAGAGAATGAGCAGGTTACCACTGTGGGCCCCTAGGACTCACTCCCTTGGGGACTTCCAGGAGAAAACATGGAGCACCCCACCCTGGGGCAAGGATGTGTTAGGTGCCTGGGGGGATGGGGGCATATGAGTCGGGTACACAGAGACGGTCCCGAAGCAGTGGAGAGAAAAGCCCTGAGGGTCTTCCCCGTCCTGCTGCCCTGGTAATCTGAAAGTGCCGTCCCCGTTACTTAAAACTCAGCGGGAGGCCCAGTGAATTTCTATTATCTCTGATCTCCAAATATTACAGTGTTAAGCCGACTCTGCCCTTATTAGCCTTCAATCCACATTGCAAACAGTGATGGGGTTTTTGCCAGCAGCTCAATCCCTGGCCATTCTAACAGCTACTGATTATTCGCTCTCTCTTCCAGATAACTGGCCAAAGCAGCACTGAGCCCAGATGGAAGACCTGTTTCAGAAGGAATGGACTTGACTTCCTCTAAGGAAGGATGCTGTAGGAGTCCTACCATTGGGATATTTCCTGTCACTTTTTTTTTTTTCCCCCAAGCAGAGATTTTTTTTTTAATCCAACCACATGACACTCCTGTCTCTCTGGGAACAGCAGTGATATTTGCAGAATGGCTGGTCAGAGTTAGGGGTGCTGTAAAGCCAGCCCCTATCATATATCTAAAGATTTCAAGGGACTTCCCTGATGGTCCAGTGGCTAAGACTCTGGGCTTCCACTGCAGGGGGCCAGGGTTTGATCCCTGGTCAGGGAACTAGATCTCACATATGGCAACTAAAGATTCGAGTTCCGCAGCTAAGAGTCAGTGCAGCCAAATAAATATTAAAAAAGAAAGCCTCTGGTATTCATGTCAAAAGTTAGCAAAGTATCAAAGACAACTGAATATATCACTGTATGTATCTAGATTTCCTGTTGATTGTCTGGCTGTATGGATCAGTAATAAAATAAAGACATACATAATTCATGCATTATTAGGTGAAAGTGAAGTTGCTCAGTCATATCCGACTCTTTGCGACCCCATGGACGGTAACCTACCAGGCTCTGCGGTCCATGGGATTTTCCAGTACTGGAGTGGGCTGCCATTTCCTTCTCCAGGGGATCTTCCCAACCCAGGGATCAAACCCAGGTCTNCATTATTAGGTGAAAGTGAAGTTGCTCAGTCATATCCGACTCTTTGCGACCCCATGGACGGTAACCTACCAGGCTCTGCGGTCCATGGGATTTTCCAGTACTGGAGTGGGCTGCCATTTCCTTCTCCAGGGGATCTTCCCAACCCAGGGATCAAACCCAGGTCTCCTGCATTGTAGACAGATGCTTTACCATCTGAGCCACTAGGTATCTATTCCATAAATATAATTTTCCCTTTATTTTAGTAAAATCATTCAAATGTTGTCATCATGGAGATTATCACATAATTTGTGTTCTGGTGACAGCAATGACCAGAAGCTGTTGTTCTGCGTGGAAGGTTTCTAGCCACATTTCACCTGGTTTTATTCCTTAGTGGTTTTTGCAAGTCCTCAGTAGCCACATGTGGACAGCAGAGATACAGAATGTTTCATCATCACAGAAAGTTCTCTGGGAAAACACTGAGAAAGGATTCGTGTACTCAAATTCTGCAAACTTGAGGATATATTTTCGTCAAAAATGTTATCTCAGATTCTTGAAATCTGAAAATTAAAAATCTTCCCTATAGTTGTGGAAAGCCCCTGTCTTTTTTAAAATATTTTATTTATCTGTCTGCACCAGGTCTTCTCTGTGGTACTCAGGATCTTCCATCTTCGTTGGGGCCAGAGAGATTTTTAGTTGCAGCATGTGGGATCTCGTTCCCCGACCAGGGATGGAACCCAGGCCCCCTGCACTGGGAGCACAGAGTCTCGCCCACTGGACCACCAGGGAAGTCCCTACCTTTGGTTTTGACCCAAATCCCGATGCAGCACTTCAATAGGCTTGGCTGGATCTTGGCAAAAATGTGGTTGTCCAGGACTGAGGTCTGAGTAGTCACATTCCTCTCCATCCAACCTAGATTTCAAAGTATACTGCTCCACAAAGAAGAGCCACTGGACAGTCAGGGAAGTCCCAAGGTTTTGATTTTTAATTGATTTGACTTTTCCTTCAAGGAAGTGGCTCAGTGGTGACATCACCTACACACTGAGGTGTGTCCATCTGCCGTGGCAGTGGCAGTCCACCCTGGAAGTCTTGACAGTGCCTTTCCCTTCCAAGACCAGGGATCAAAAGCCAAGGAGGAGCATTTCTCTGGAGCCTGAGCAGAGCTGGTTTTGAGCTTTGATGTTTAGGGGGATGCTTTATGGTCCCTCAACACTGAGCATCGGGTCCCTAGTGACAGAGATGACCACGGGCCCCATGATATGTTTGTTTTTATAGGTTAGTGAGGCTCAGGACCCTGTAAGGTCCAGGCCCGGGGCAGGAGCCCAAACTGCCCACCGTTTGTACTATCGTGGTGTGTTGGGCATCAGTAAGCCTATGACGCTTGCCCAACCCCATGAAAGTCAAAATGTAATTTAAAAAAGAACACTGATCTGACCACAACCCATTCCCACCTATCCTCAACGTTAGGCTGTATTTTGAGGTTAGCCACAGGCAGAATGGCTTCTTAGTTGGCCCTAATGGTAAAGAACTTGTCTGCCAATACAGGAGACGTAAGAGATGCAGGTTTGATCCCTGGGTCGGGAAGTTACCCTGGAGGAAGGGCATGGCAACCCTCTCCAGTATTTCCCATGGACAGAGGAGCCCGGTGGGCCACAGTCCATGGGGTCACAAAGAGTGGGACACAACTGAAGCGGCTTAGCACGCATGCACAGGCAAAAAGTTCCTGATCCACTAGAAGTACAGCACCTGCCGAAAAACCATAGACAAAAAGATCCTTTAAATACCTCCCAGGGTGGCTTAATTGGAGCTAACATGACCCAGCAGAAAAGAAAAAGATTATCGCTCTTTTTGTTACTCACAATTTCTTCTCTAGGCTCTACTGCAATCGTTAAATCTCATTTTTAGAGACACATTGAAATCATGGAAGCATATTTTGAGATAATAAATGGAAAATATAAATAAGCCCCCTTGCAGAGATTTCAAATGATATATTATCTTTCATTGATCAAAGATAATGTTGTGGTTGAGAAAATGAAGAACAAAAGGAAGGAAGGAGGCAAGAGAGGGAGTTAAGAGACAGAGGTGGCTTGGAATTTGGAGTCCAACTTGATTAAGTCCCGACTGTATGATTTAAATTAACTTCCGTTTCCTGCAGAAATGGTATTACTCGTGGAGGCTCTGTGTGCATCGGTGGAACTGAACAAACCTCTCTGGTGAAGCAAAGCCCTAAGTGTGCAGAGTGCATCACAGGTTCTGCCCTGCCCGCCCCTGGCCCCCACCTGTCTCTTCCTGGAGAAGCCTTGAGCAGTGAGGTGATAGTGGGGAGTGTGGGACCCAGTGATAAGCAGATCTCTGCCCAGTGCACGCACTCACCGTCAGAGTCTGCTTAGTCTCAGACATGATGGGAGCAAACAGAATTTTTCGCCCAGGACTTTACAGCTTCACTCACCTTGTGAATATGTGTACATGAAACCGGGGAGAAGGGGATGGAAATGAAAAACACATCATTAGCGGTTCATGGGGGCCAGAAGAAACCAGGGCATTTAAACTTTCGCCAGTGAAGCCCAGTTCACACCTGCACAGAAGAAAGAATGGAGCAGGTGCCCTCTTTTGAAGTTGCTCAGATCCTGCCTGAGGCCAGAACCTGTCACCAGAAAAAAGCAAGGCTCCTCCAAGCAGAGTTCAAAGCCACTTGCATATAAAGGCTTGAACCACTAGGATGAATCTTTAGGTGCCCCAGGAATTCTTTCTCTAGGCCTAATTAAAAGGGGAGAGGTAATAGGTTTGGGGAGCTTCCCTGGTGGCTCAGTGGTAAAGAATCCACCTGCCAGTGCAGGAAACAGGTTTGATCCCTGGGTCAAGAAGATCCCCTGGAGGAGGGCATGGCTACCCACTCCAGTATTCTTGCCTGGGAAATCCCGAGGACAGAGGAGCCTGGCAGGCTACAGTATATGGGGTTGCAAAGAGTCAGACACTATGAGTGAATGAGCATGAAGGCACGCACCATTTAGATGGGATAACCTTCAGCGGGGTTTCCTTTCCATGCTTTCTCTTCTTTTTCTTCTTCCAAGCTCTTCTTTTGGGCACATTGAGTTTATAACAGCTGCCAGACCCAACACAAGGCCACATCCAAGGAAACCATGAGATTTATCCTGGCAGTCCTTCTCGTTTGCTCCTCTGAAAAATGAGAATAATAATTTCTGCCCCATCTACCCTATTGCGTTGTAAGAGTGTCAACAACATCATGGGTGAGAGTTCTTTACAAACAGTCCCCCATGACTAAACTTTCAGTTTACTATGTAACTCTTGTATTTCATCTTACTAGCTGGGACTAGATGCTCACAATTTGCAAATAGGTCATTATTTTTATAAAAATATGTTTCTCTGGAGCTTTTTCCTCTTCCTGATTTTAGGTAAAATGATTAGGTAGATTGATATTCCCAAAAAGTTCCCTGCTTAGTCGTAGAGTCCCCATCACATGGTGAGGTCAGGATGCTAGAAAACATGGTTTAAGGCCGTGTCCAAGCTTGTATGCAGCTTCTGGGGTCTTCCCTGCACTGCACGGGCTGGACTCTGGGGCTGGTGCACAGGGAGGGCGCCTGTGCGGAAATAGGCCACGCTGTTCCCTTTCCTTCCACTTCTGCCTCCTGTTGTTGTTCAGTTGCTCAGTCATGTCTGAGTCTTTGCGACCCCATGGACTGCAGCACACTAGGCTCCCATGTCCTTCACCATCTCCCGGAGCTTGCTCAAACTCATGTCCATTGATTTGGTGATGCCATCCAAGCATCTCATCCTTGTCGCCCCCTTCTCCTCTGCCTCCCGGACCAGGGACAACAACCACCCACACAAAAGCACCCCCTTGACCAGAATAGCCTATTCGCCCTGCCCCCAGGGAGGGAGAGCTGTGTTAGAGACAGGTAACAGCCTCCTACATACACATCAGCCATAATTTGCAAGCTGCTTCATCGAATATGGAAAAAAGACAAAGGAAGAAACACTTGATTTATGAGGATTTTATCAGGATCCACTGGCAGTCACTGTGCAGTCACCCTCTGCGTCTTCTGTTTAAGTCCCCAATGAGTCCTGGGAGAAGACGCTTTGTGCAGGTGCTTCTCAGGGCTGGGAAGTCTGGGGGCTCGGCCCAGTCAGAAGGCGTGAGGGGGCACCCCGTTGTCTGACTCACAGTTCAAAGGCACCAGCTCTCCATGTAGCAGCCCCTCTCCATGTGGAGGTTCATTAAAGGAGACAGTGACTGTCTTTGGGTCCCTCGTTTTTTTCCCCAAAGGCTTTGAACTAACGTTTTATATCAGTTCTCATGCCTTTGTACCAGACAACTGTTTTTCTCAGAACACAGTTTGGAGGTTATGCGGTTTTTCCAAAACTCAGAGTGGAAACCATGGTACCCAGTGACATTCCCATGGATTCTCACTTCCTTCTTATTTCACTTTCTTAAAAATATCCTTTGAAGTCACTGGGTACCTTCCTTCAAGCTCTGCTTGACTAATACTATTAAGAAACGTGATACTGTCAATGTCAGAGACCTCTCTCGGATTAAATTACGGCAACAATGGTGGGCAGGGGCCTATGATCTGTAATAAGGCCAGGTTTTCACTAGACTATGAAGAAAAAGGAAAAAAAAAAAAACATTTCACTGTTAACATCAAAGAAAAAATCGTCTTTACTTTCTCCTCATCTTTAATATTTTAAAGTTTCCAAATGTTGCATTTTGAATTGAAGATTCCAGTCATTACTGTGAAGAGGAGACAAGACATAGAGGAAAACATTTGAATTTATCTCACTCTGTTTGGGGATCTCACTATATTTGCAGAAGTCTTTCTATGAGCAGAGCATATTGCTAGGGGACTGAAACTCTAAAAGACATGTTTGATTACTATGCCCCTTTGAGAGATGAGGAAACTGAGGCTTAAAGACAGACTGACTTAGATCTAATAAAGATATTGTGATGTATTAATAACTAGGCCATAGCTAGTCATAGCTGGTAGATCTGTGGTTGTTAAACAGATATCCCAGAGTTCCCTTTCTTGATCACCCTGCTATATTTTCTTTTTTAAAAACTTATTTTAGTGAAGTATAGTTGATTTTCAGTGTTGAGTTAGTATCCAGTTACAGCAAAGTGCCTCAGTTTTATATACATATATATACTCACACACATATGTTAATATATTCTTTTTTTATCCTCCTCCATTATGGTTTATCCCAGGGTATTAGTTCCTGTGCCATACAGTAGCACCTTCTTGTTTACTCATTCTATATTTAATAGTTTGCATTTGTGTTATGTCTGACTCTTTACAATGCTATGGACTGTGGCCCTCCAGGCTCCTCTGTCCATAGGATTTCCCAGGCAAGAATACTGGAGTGGGTTGCCATTTCCTTCTCCAGAGGATCTCCCTGACCCAGAGGTTAAACCCGTGGCTCCTGCCAGATCTCCTGCATTGCAGGCAGATTCTTAACCACTGAGCCGCCTGGGAAGCCGTGTTAATCCCAAACTCCCTCATCCATCCCTCCCTCATCACCCCTTCCCCTTGGCAACCACCATCTGTTCTCAATGTTTGTGAATCTGTTTCTGTTTCATAGATATTTGTGCCATATTTTCGATTCCACATGTAAGTGATATCTGTGGTATGTGTCTTTCCACTCTGCTGTATTTTCTGTCTTCACCTTTGATTCATTATCTAGCATAAATTCTTCAAATAGTTGTCTCACTTGCCCTCTGGCACATACTGCACCGACATTTGTTGATATGATCATCTGAAAACTCCCATCTAAACTTTATTCATCCTTTAAGGATGGATAGGTTAGGGTTGTAAACATCTGTAACAGAAAACCCGGCCAGAGCTGGCATGCTTGACCACGTAGCCAGTGGTCAAGGGGTGGGAGGCAGGAACCCACTGCCTGTGTTTAAAGTCCAGCTTTTCCCACTGACTGAATGAGTCATTTGGGTGAATTGTTCAACCCTTCCATGCCTCAACCTCCTCATCTAAATACTGGGATGACCGAGGTACTTACTTTTTAAAGTTCCTATGAGGATTAACTGTGAATTCAAGTTTAATTACGAATTAAACTGCTCAGTTCAGTTTGGTTCAGTCACTCAGTTGTGTCCGACTCTTTGCGACCCCATGAATCGCAGCACGCCAGGCCTCCCTGTCCATCACCAACTCCTGGAGTTCACTCAGACTCACGTCCATCGAGTCGGTGATGCCATCCAGCCATCTCATCCTCGGTCGCCCCTTCTCCTCCTGCCCCCAATCCCTCCCAGCATCAGAGTCGTTTCCAATGAGTCAACTCTCAGTACTTGAGCTTCAGCTTTAGCATCATTCCTTCCAAAGAAATCCCAGGGCTGATCTCCTTCAGAATGGACTGGTTGGATCTCCTTGCAGTCCAAGGGACTCTCAAGAGTCTTCTCCAACACCACAGTTCAAAAGCATCAATTCTTCAGTGTTCAGCCTTCTTCACAGCCCAACTCTCACATCCATACATGACCACTGGAAAAACCATAGCCTTGACTAGACGGACCTTAGTCGGCAAAATAATGTCTCTGCTTTGGAATATACTAAGTTGGTCATAACTTTTCTTCCAAGGAGTAAGCGTCTTTTAATTTCATGGCTGAAGTTACCATCTGCAGTGATTTTGGAGCCCAAAAAAATAAAGTCTGACACTATTTCCACTGTTTCCCCATCTATTTCCCATGAAGTGATGGGGCCAGATGCCACGATCTTCGTTTTCTGAATGTTGAGCTTTATCGCTTCTCGGCCTTTTGGCTAAGATCAAGTGTAGTATCTGAATGTTGAGCTTTAAGCTAACTTTTTCACTCTCCTCTTTCACTTTCATCAAGAGGCTTTTTAGTTCCTCTTCACTTTCTGCCATAAAGGTGGTGTCATGTGCATATCTGAGGTTATTGATATTTCTCCCAGCAATCTTGATTCCAGCTTGTGTTTCTTCCAGCCCAGCGTTTCTCATGATGCATAGAAGTTAAATAAGCAGGGTGACAATATACAGCCTTGACGTACTCCTTTTCCTATTTGGAACCAGTCTGTTGTCCAGTTCTAACTGTTGCTTCCTGACCTGCATACAGATTTCTCAAGAGGCAGGTCAGGTGGTCTGGTATTCCCATCTAAACTGCTCAGAACATCTTAAGAAAAGTCGCCATTCTGGTTCTCTCCTGGAGGTGACCAGCCCAGATGGGGCAGCCCCATCACCATACCACCCAGGGCTCATGTTTCTCCTGTCTTACTGGTCTTACTGCTCATTCTCAGTCTCGAAAAACGTGAGTGCTTCCTTCTGCACTCCAGGTAGGGAGGAAGAGAAATGGCCAAGGGGCAAGATGACTTCTTCTTGGGGCATTCTGACTTTTACATGGGAAGAGAAGGCCCCCAAAAGGACTGTCTCCAACAGCTTGTCAGCAAAAATCATGTCCTACAGCCTTGCCTTGCCCCCACGGTGCTGGGGAGTTCAGTGGCATGTTTCCCTACCTCTCCTGTGGAGGAAGGCAGGGGAACTGTGGCTGGGAATTGTTGTTGGGTGAATTGACCTCAGTTGTTGCTGTTTTTCAAACACTCAGTCCTGTTCAGCTCTTTGCAACCATAGGGACTGCAGTGCACCAGGCTCTCCTGTCCTCCACCGTCTCCTGGAGCTTGCTCAAATTCACGTCCACTAAGTCAATGATGCTATCTAACTGTCTCATCTTCTGCCGCCCCCTTCTCCTTTTATCTTCAATCTTTCCTNTGTTCAGCTCTTTGCAACCATAGGGACTGCAGTGCACCAGGCTCTCCTGTCCTCCACCGTCTCCTGGAGCTTGCTCAAATTCACGTCCACTAAGTCAATGATGCTATCTAACTGTCTCATCTTCTGCCGCCCCCTTCTCCTTTTATCTTCAATCTTTCCTAGCATCAGGGTCTTTTCCAATGAGTTGGCTCTTCCCATCAGGTGGCCAAAGTACTGGAGCTTCAGCTTCAGCATCAGTCCCTCCACTCAATATTCAGGGTTGATTTCCTTTAGGATTGACTATTTTGATCTCCTTGCTGTTCACAGAACTCTCAAGAGTTATTCCCAGCAAGCTCCTTCACCACGGCAAGGCTGTGATCCATGAAGGAGGAGCTATCCCTGGGGACACCCAGAAGACCCAGCTCACCTCCCACCTGCTTGTCCTCTCTCGTTACCAACTTATCAAACATGACTTACTATTCTGTTGGGCCTAATTTATGGTATGCTCTGCCTGGGAACATACACCTTCATGTTGGTTTCTTCTCATCCTTCAGTTTCCAGTGAGTGCCTTCTCCTGGGGAAGGAATTCTCTAGTGAATAAATCCACGTCTCACCTCTTATCCTCTTTTTTTGTACTCTGTGCATTTCCTTCGTGATGCTTAATTCGAAGGACAGGGTACAAGGGATGATTTTTTATATATATATTCTTAACAAGCAGAGTTTTCTCCCTTCCCGTGGTACCCAGTTATGTCCTCTGTTATGAGGGTAGGAGGCGGTCCCCTTGGGAGGGAGGAGGTTGTACTTGAGAGTCCATGTCCAAGAGAACAGAAGGCAGGGAGCCACCCTCTCCCTGCCACAGTGGAACACTGGAAGAAAAAAGGACGTGAGAGTAGAACCAAGAGGCTGGACATCATGGCAGAGTTGCCCAAGAGCAGTGGAGTCAATGGCCCAATTTCAGAGGCTAGTCTAAGAAGATGGCATGACTCTTGAAATCCCAAATCCAACACACCCCTAATCCCACCAGGTCAGCCAGCATCACTCAATAGCTGCCTGGGAAAGTACCTGGATTGTGTTCAATGAATGAATTATTTTGAGTGACAAATTATGACACAATGTGAGTATTCCTTATTTCAGTAAGATTTGAGACCTGGGCCTCACTGCTATGATGTGATGTCTTACTCCATCAAAAGCAATGACTCCTCCAGGGTGGAGACCGCCTCTTCCCTCTTTGTATCTTCTCTAGGGCCTCCTGCCAAGAGACTCCATGGCTATTTGTTAATTGATTAAATAGGGGCTAAAGATAAACATGACAGAATTAGGATGAAACAAAGGACGATAAGTCCCAAGGTTTCTAGTATATTTCTTCCAAATGGGCCGTACAGCTCCGCAGAGAAGAGAGATGCTTGTAGATGGTGATTGCAGATACTCTGTGCTGCCTTCTGAGTTCTGTGCTCCTTTAATATAGAAGAATAGCCCTGAAAGTAATAAGATTCCCAGAGGACATCCAAGATAAGAACATCAGTATTTAACCTTAAGAAACAGGGCTTTGTGCTGAGATAATGGCTTGTGTCATACGCATCCGTACCAGGGAATCTAATTCGGTCTCTCGAAATCTTGATTAAATTTCTGGGTTTCATTCTGTCTCCCTAACCATAGGTTTACCTGGAATTTTTTTTTTTTTTTTTTTTAGCCATTTGCTTGGTAGAAACTGAGGTCTTTTATCCCTGCCTAATATGCTCATTTTTTTCCAAATTATGTAGACATTCAAGCAGCTTCCAGAGTCAGCTCTCACGCTCTCCTTGTCATCTGTTCTGTTCAAATAGCTCCATCAGGCCCCCAGGCCCCCAGAAGCACCACGTTTCCACCTCCACCCCTGGCTGGCATGTGGCCTCCAGCACAGGAACCTCCGTGATGTTCACTTTACCGAAGTAAAAGGACTCACAGTACCTTTCCCTAACTGACTTATAAATGTATCAGGAGGATGAAAGGAGATGTATGTAAAACCCTTTGTATAGCGTAAAGTGGTACACAGATGAAATAATATATCTTATAAATAGTATCATGAGCCTGTCTTTATCCCCCAGTTACAGGAAAAAATACTGAGGGCAGAAAGACCCGTAAATTCATCACCATTTGGGTTAAAATTAGTGTATTGAACCCACCCATGCACCTTTGCCTCCTCCTGAAAGCCCCAATAATGATAATCACGTGGTAACAACACGCAGAATCTAAATTGGACTTCTGTTGTATTCTCACCGTCAGTTTATTTTTTAGCAGTTTAATGGGCACATTTTAGCGTCTTCCGTTTTGTATGGAATTAGAGCCTCCCCTTCAAACGCTGTAATTAGCATCATTTAAAATAAGACTTGAGAATAAAATATGGAAATCTTTTTAAAAAGGGATAAGGTTGCGGGGAAAGAAGTAAATCACAAGGACGATAAATGGGGGAAGGGGTGCAAGGGCAACAAAATTTTGAAAATGGAAAAGCAGAAGGGAGGATGACAATCTACCCAGCAGAACAAGGATAAGCACTACGTCGGCATTTAAGAAATTCGAGAAGGGCCTGAAGTCCCAGAGGATTTAGGAAGCCGGGGTCTAGGTGGGCTGCAAGCAGATGGATTGGTTAAACGTTTGCTCAGCTATAGTAACAACCTTCTCCATCAGACCATCCTTTGTCTGTTCCCCCAGGTGATGGCCTCTCGTCGGTTCTGGAGGAAGACTGGAGGGTCAGGCTCAGGCAACGTGGTGACAGGTGGTGACACTGCCTGAGGACATCCAGCATCACTGAGGTTGGGAGTCCCAGGTTGAAAATGGAGTTTAAGGAACGGTGTAAATAATGAATTTTGAAACACCGAAACCATTTTCCCCCACTCATCTCCTAGAACACTTGATGACCAGGCTTTTACCCTCCGGAGGGGATACTCTTCTCTGAACAATCTGACCAGCCCAGGAGACACACCCTAGAGTCTGACATTGAAATTGTCCAGTGAAACCAACCAGGGGCTCACTGAACTTGACAAGCAAGTGCTTGGAAATTCCCCTCAGCCTCCTAATACCCCCATTGTTTCTCTTTTATCTGCTTAGAGCTCTACTGAGATATAACTTAATGATCATAGGATAAAACCCCAGTTTTAAAAATGAGTAGAGAATACCAGCAAATAGGGGAAAACCTCTACTAAGAAACCCATTAATAACAATGAGAAAAATAACCCAGGTATGGGACAGAGACATGAAATCTACACCCCCCCCCAAAAAAAGTCCTGACTTCCATGGTAGTCTGGTGGTTAAGACCCCATGCTCTCAAGGCAGGGGGCACAGGTTTGATCCCTGGTCAGGAAAGATCCCACATGCTTTGGTCTGATGTGGCTGAGAAAAAAAACAACATTCTATGAATAACATCCTTGGGGCAATGAGATAGCACTTCTTTTAAATAAGAACAGGATGCTGTAGAGAAAGAATATCTAGAGAATAAAAATGAACTCTGAGAAATAAAAAATACAATAGCAGAAATGAAAGATTCAGTAGAATGGATGAAAAATAAAACTGATGAATTTATTCATTAAAGTAAAATAAATTTCATTTCTATTAAAGTAGAACAAAAAAGGCAAGGAGATGAGAAACAGGGGAAAAAATGAGAAAATCAGAAGATTAGGCCAGGAATAGTTATTTTCCAGAAAATGAAGCTCTAAGGGAAAAGAAAAACAGTGGGAAAGAAATAATCAGGAAATAAACCAAGAAAATTTCCCAGGAAAGAAGGTCCTCCAGATTGAAAGTGTTCTTTGAGTGTACAGCAAAATCGAGGAAAATTGATCCAAACCACAGCACATTACTGTGAAATTTCAGAACAATGGGATCAAGAAAATACCCCCACAAGCTTCCAGACAGGAAGAAATGGCTTCAGAAAATGGACCATTGCAGCAGAACCAACTTTCTCAGTAGCGCTCAGGAGGCTGGAATGCAACAGAGCAGAGCTGTCAACATTCTGAAAGCGAATTATTTCCTACTTGGAACTGCATTCTCTGCCATACTGCAGTAAACTATGAGGTCGAAAGAAAAACATACTTGAGTATGCAAAGTTTCAGAAAAAAATTAACTCCTTCTGAGGAAACTGCAGACAGATAAGCAAACCAATCATTTAAAAAGCATAGAATCGGGGAACAAGAGAAGTAACAGAGAAAGGCTTCTCAGGATTAAAGTATCAGGAGATCACAAGAGAACATCAGTGTAGAAGATCCAGAGAAAGATGCACAAAGTCAAGACTCTATGAGGAATGTCTGCAAGAAGATGGAATTAATAAAATACTGCTGTTGTTCTGTTGCCAGCTCATGTCCGACACTTTGCAACCCCATGGACTGCAGCACACCAGGCTTTACTGTGCTTCACCATCTTTAAACATACTGGGATATTTAGATATTTGTAAGTAGAGTTTAGATATTTGTAGGTAGAGTTTAGATATTTGTAGGTAGGTAATATAAATTAGATAAATAGAAAATTAAGCCAGCAGAAAAACACGTCTTACTAGTTGAGATTGATACAAAGATAAATTGGAATTTTCCCAAAGCAAGAGACTCAGGAGATGTGGGTTCAGTCCCTGGGTTGGGAAGACTGCCTGGAGAAAGGCATGGCAACCCACTCCACTGTTTTTGCCTGGAGAATCCCATGGACAGAGGAGCCTGGTAGGCTACAGTCCACCGGTTGAAAATGGTTGGACATGACTGAAGCAGCTGAGCACTCGTGCACAAAGATAAATTAGATAAATTTAGTATTTAACTTAATCAGATTAGATAGCTTTGCTGCTAAGTTGCTTCAGTCATGTCCAACTCTGTGCAACCCCATAGACGGCAGCCCACCAGGCTCTCCTGTCCCTGGGATTCTCCAGGCAACTGGAGTGGGTTGCCATTTCCTTCTCCAATGCATGAAAGGGAAAAGTGAAAGTGAAGTTGCTCAGTCGTATCCGACTCTAGCGACCCCATGGACTGCAGCCTACCAGGCTCCTCTGTCCATGGGATTTTCCAGGCAAAAGTACTGGAGTGGGGTGCCATTGCAGTTTCTTAAATTCAGATAATCAAAGTTACCTCAAGTTTAAGGAACTGAAAGTCATAGTTGTACTTTTAAGAAAATGAACATAATTTTAAAAAGCAAGTTGCCAAAAAGAGAGATCAAGTTAGTGTTATATTTTTATCCTTTTTAATTTTACATTTCCAATTGCCCAATTTAAATTTTCTTACTTAACTACCTTGGCATATGTCTAAAATATGCTTTTTTTTTAACCCCCTTGAAATTTCCTCTTATGTTTACTACTACATGTATAAATATTAAATATAGTTCGTTTATGCACATTTTCTTCTTTGTGCCTTAGAACTGAACTGCAGATGTCCTATGAAGGGGTACATGTATGATTACAGAAAATTATTCTATTGAAAATAACAGTCGTTTTTATAATGATGTAAATCTGACAAAGCAAAAGAGATTGAGGTTGGAAAAACAGATGTATTCACCAAAAAGCTACTGTGAGCACATGGTGAACTAGATTTTAGCAAGATTCAAATAACGCAATCAGTGGGAATTTGACTGGTCCATGGAGTTGTCAAAGGCGTGGGGGATGTAAATGTAATAGCTGGAAATTTGTTGTGGACACGAGGCTATTAAGCTTGTCTACTGCTGCATTCACTATGGTAGTAAAAACTATTATTAAATAACTGATTTTATAGCAACTGTTAAAATTATTTGGCCGAAGTATAAATTAAAGTTCATGATGGATGCAAATGTATGCCTTAAAATGTATAATACTAATTTAGGTTCCTTTCCCATTTTAAAATAACCACCCAGACAGAAAGAACAGTGAGTACCAAAATAAAAGTAAATTAATAAGGCTGCCAGGAAGGTTTCACAAAAGTCTGAAACACTCAATGTGACTTTTATTTTCAAACACAGAATCCCACAGTTATAGGAGATCTTGTGTCCCTGGCTGAGGGCGCACAATCAGCAATGGGGTGACACGTGTGAAATTCTGAGAAACTGTTATGGGCACAAATGATGGGTCTGGTTCCCCAGGGGCTCCTGTGTCACAGACAGATGTGCAGAGGGTGGGGTACCTCCCGAACATCTGAAGAGGCAAAATCATAACTGATTAGCCCACAGGCATCGGTTCACCTTTTTAGCCTTTGTTTCTACCTACATCATCCCCTCCCTAGCAGTCCTTGAAATAAAACGTCAATTTATAAAAGACAGAATTCCGGAGCGAAAGAAAGGGCTTGTTGAGCGTCACAGGCAATGCATCAGGGAAAATTTTTAGGAGTGAGATTCCCAGGTCCTCCCTGTAATTACAGCCCCTGAGGCTGAAGGTGGGGGTGGGGCACTTCCCAAAGCTCCTGGTGTGGTTCAACTTGGTGCCAGGCTTAGTAGAGAGCAGCAGTTACACCTGTGTCACCCAACTCTGGTATCTAGCAAAGGATAAACACACAATATATGTTTGAGGATGGGTCAAGTTTAAGGAATACTTTAAAAGACATGTACAATTTGGAAAGAAAACATTCTCAGGCATATAAAATACGTTGGAAGCTGCTCTGGGATCTAAAATCTGTGTTTTAAAAATGAATCTGTCTTGGGGACTTCCCTGGCAGTCCAATGGTTAAGACTTCATGTTTCCAATAGAGTGGGCACAGGTTCCATCCCTGATCGGGGAACGAGGATCCCACAAGTTGCATGGCACAGCCAAAAGAAAAAAATTGATCTATCTGATCATCACTTGGAGAGGTCTGTAAAAAGATAAATTACTGAAGTCTCCTTCTTAACTATCGAGTCTAAATTTCTCAGGATAGAGCCTGGGATGTTGTATCATTTAAAATGCTGAAGACACATCTTTATGACTTAGGAATTTTAATTTTGCTCACTAAGGGTCCTTGCTATACTTCCTCAGGTCGCATGGTCTCCTGTCATTCATCACCTGGATCCTGTCCTTTGGACCAAAACAAGTTGACCTGGTTCTTACTGCAAGTATAGCAACTGCTTTGGGTTGAGGGTCCTGGTTATCTCTCTGGTTCTGGACTCTGTTGGTCACCAGACAACCAAGATTCAGTGAACTCTTCTGGCAACTTGAAAACATTTTTGGCTCATGTTGATCTAGCTGTTAACCAAAAATAACTTTTTTTCCCCTTAAAATGCAGCTAAGCTGTAGTTCCCTCATCTTGAGTTTGTAAACTTGAATGTGAACCTAATATAGAAGCCATTTAACTTTGGTTTCATTAGATTTAGATCCAGCTTGAGGGGATTCGTTTTAAATTCTACCACTCAGTATATTCATCTCTGTCTCTTCCAGCTCATGTCATACTTGAATTTGACAAACATGTCCTTCTGGCCTGATTGAAGTTACTAATAAACACATCAGATGAAAGACAGCCTTTGGCAAATCTTTCAAAGACCTCCCTCTGGATAAACATGGGTCATCACTCCCTTCAATCTGATTTTCACCTGGCCATACACCCAACAGGTATTCAGCTGTTCAGCCCAGATTTTTCCACCTTGTTAGTAGAAACACTATAAAACAGTTTTTTGAAAGCCACCTTCTTGAAACTGGATCTTGAAATCTACTTTGTTTCATGGCCTCACATTTCTGTATCTGTGACATGTCTTTCACTTTATATCCTCAGAGTATCTTATACCAAATATTTTAATTGTTGACAGACCATCGCCCATTTTTCACCTTAACTCTTTTCTCTTACTTTCTCTTCATAGGAGAACTTTACCAGTGTGAACTTTCTTATGATTCTTTTTTCTAAGCTTCCATCAATATACACTGTCTCTTCTCGCAGCAAGACGCTAGCAGGTCCAAAGGTTATGGTGTCTGGCAGAAATTCACCAAGGAACCACATTTCAATTGCTTTGGCACATTTCAATTAGGAAACCTTTGAAGTGAGAAAGGAAAAGAAATAGAGTGAGAGTCAGGTGAAGTGGAAAGAAAAACAGCACAGAAGGAGGGGATAAGAAACATCTCTGGACAATGGAAAAAGCAAAACAGAAGCTACCGAGAATCTCAGAAACAACTCGATTCTACCTTTGATCGTAAAATGCACACATGGATATTCCAAAGCATCGGCTTTGAGTAGAAAATTTCCAATCCCCCTAGATTATAAAATGCGACCAATCTGAGAAACTGTTTCAGAAAATGTATCCTAATAGTGGAGACAAAATTTAAATTGGTCTATTTGTAGACCAAAAAAAAATCTGTCTTAAGCAAAAAGGGAGTTTAAAGGCTAACAGAACTTGTAGTCCAGAGGCTGGCCTCGCCTGGGGCCTGGCTGAATCCTGAAAGAATGTCAGCAGATCTTGTCTCTCTCTCTTTCTGTTCTGCTCCACTTCTTCCTGCTATTCCCTTCTCAGGCAAGAAGTCTACAGGCTCGCCCACCGGAAGCCTAAGTCCAGAATGAAAGAGACATGTTTCCTCTCTTTAACTCTGCCCACATGCAGCAGGCTGAGTAATGGTCACGCAAAGATGAAAGGTCCTCAACTCCTCGGACCAGTATGTGTCATCTTACAAGGTCTTTGAAGATATGAGTAAGTTAAGAACCTGGACGTGGGAGATTATCCTAGATTATCTAGGTGGACCTCGAATGCAATAATAAGTGTCCTTACAAGAGGAAGCGGAGGAAGACAGCACACACACAGAAGAGGCCGTGTGACCACGGCAGGGGTGGGGTGGGGGAGGTGGGAGGTGATGCAGCCAGGAGTCAGGGAATGCTGGCAGCCAGCCACTCGAGGGACTGCGGCCCTGCTGACACTTGGATTGTGGCTCAGGGAAATAGATCTCAGACTCCAGCCTCGTGGACTGAGAGAGAGCACGTTTCTATTTTCAACCACCAGGTTTGTGTTCATTGGTTACAGCGGGCGCAGGAAGCTAATATGTCAGATAAAGCAGTTTACTCTGGTTAGCCTACCCTAAGTCACATGACCAGCTCTGAGCCAATCACTGAGCACTGACAAGTCAATCAGGTTGTTCTTCTCATCCTTGGAGCATGGGCAGAGCCTTTCAAGGGCTAATGTACTGCAAGCGCAAGGAAAGGAGGTTTCCCACAAAGGGAAAGACAACTGGAAAAGGATGAGGGTTGGGAGGGAGGGGGTAAAAGACAGCAGATATCTGCTTCCTGTTTGAAAGGAGAAGCCAGAAGTACAAAGTTAACACACATCATGTTAATGCGCTGCTGCTGCTGCTAAGTCGTTTCAGTCATGTCCGACTCTGTGTGACCCCAGAGACGGCAGCCCACCAGGTCCCCCGTCCCTGGGCTTCTCCAGGCAAGAACACTGGAGTGGGTTGCCATTTCCTTCTCCAGTGCATGACAGTGAAAAGTGAAAGTGAAGTCACTCAGTCATGTCCGACTCTGTGCGACCCCATGGACTGCAGCCTACCAGGCTCCTCCGTCCATGGGATTTTCCAGGCAAGAGTGCTGGAGTGGGGTAAGACTTCAAACATCAGTGCACTGGAACTAGCTCTATGGCTCTGACGACAGCATCTTCCCAGGGACATACTGAGGTGCACAGACCGCACTCGCTCAGAGCAGCTTTGCTTTTAATCCCGGTCACTTGGACTCAACAGACATGAGTCTGAGCAAGCTCCAGGAGATAGTGAAGGACAGGGAAGCCTGGCCAGCTGCAGTTCACGGGGTCACAAAGAGTCAGACACAGCTGAGTGAGTGAACAATAACAACTGGACTTTCTCCAGCTCTAACCTTTCTCCGTTTAGAAAAGCTGGACTTAAAGATCACACATATTATTCCAAAGAGGTATGAATTATGATATAAAGTTAGGATAATATTTTGTATTTATTTTAAATGTTCTTTCTGATAAAACATTGTATTAACAGTGTTTGCCACAGTAAGAGCGTGTGCCAGAGTCTATGACCTGTGTCCACAGGACTTTCTACACCACTTCTTGCATAATAACTGCCCAGCCTTTGCAGACTGTGTCAGGAATGGCTCTGCCTCTTATGAACTCAGAGACCTGGGCTAAGTCAGTTGCACTTGCCTAATGTCAGTTTCTCCACACATAAAAGGAGGATACATCATTTTACAGCATTTGTTTTGAAGATTATCTGAAAAATAGGTGTGTAAGCATCTAACAGATGCTAGTAATGTTGTGCTATCAATCTGTAATCAATAAGCATGTTAGCTTTTATTCCTGCAATTCGACCTCTTTTTATCCACACCAAAGCCCTTTCAGTGACTCATCTCCACTTCAAAAGGTCAGCCATTAAAAAGAATGAAATAATGCCATTTGTAGCAACATGGATGAACCTAGAGACAGTCATATTGAGTTAAGCAAGTCAGACAGAGAAATAGAAATCTTGTATGATATCCCTTATAGGCAGAATATAAAGAGAAATGAAACAAATGAACTGACTTACAAAACAGAAACAGACTCACCAACTTAGAGAACCAAGTTACAGTTACAATGGAAAGGGAAAAGATGAAGGGAAGGGGCAGGTAGGGAGTCTGGAATGGGCTTGCACACACTGCTACATTTAACATGAATAACTAACCAGGACTTACAATAGAGCCCAGGGAACTCTACTCAATGTTACATGGCAGCCTGGATGGGAGGGGATTTGGGGGAGAATGGATACATGTGTACGTGTGGTTGAGTCCCTTCCTTGTTCACCTGAAACTATCACAACAGTGTTAATTAGCTATACTCCAATATAAAATTAAAAAGTGGTTTTGTTATAGGTTTGCATGTCATTTCGGTTTGGCTTGGCCCATGTATTTGCTGGAAAGTCCAACGTCAAGTGCACATTTAGACATTTCACTATATTCTCCCCTCTTTTTTGAAACTTTGTAAAACTGAAAATAAGACCAGTTTCAGAGCTGAACCAGGCAGAAATTTACCTGCTTGTTTATTCCCAAAGAATGACCAGACTAGCAAACTGTCTCTGATAGGACTGAGACCATAGCCCTCTCCCCTACCTGAGATGGCTCATTTGCCTTTCTTCTACAACTGTCAGATTTTATTTGGAAGGCTTAGATCCATTGAGTCTATTAGTTTTGCCTTTGCTATTTCCTTATTTACTCTCAACACTAGTGGATGAGTCAGGCGTAGTTTCTCTTTATGTACGTTTTGCTGAAGGGAAGAGGAAAGTTGGCTTTGCTTGATCAATGGGGAAGAGAGTCCCCAATTAGGGCAAGATTAGCCCCTGATTCATTGCCCTTGAACTGATGTGTCTGCCGGGAAGCAATG
The DNA here is from genome assembly GCA_006410615.1 of Neotragus moschatus. NCBI lineage: Eukaryota > Metazoa > Chordata > Mammalia > Artiodactyla > Bovidae > Neotragus > Neotragus moschatus. Next base: position 4,414,361 of record SJYA01003091.1, on the reverse strand, counting down.
CCACAGCAGCTCTGAGTTTCTGAGGGACATTTTGGAAACTGATGGCCAGGCTGGGCAAGTTTGGGACATTTGTATCACCCCATGATAGCATAGGAAGTTTAGAACTCGTTTGCAGAGCCCTCATAAACATTAGATTTTTGACCATTGTTACCTAATGAATATCTACTGATATTCAGGGTATTGTCATTCCAAACATAAACCACAGCTAAAATGACTAGATTTTACTAAGCTTCAGGGACTCAGGGAGCCATAGAGATGAAATACAGAGAGATCACCTTCACAGGTATAATTGAAATGTTTGCAAAATTTAAATAATGGGAATTTACTATTTAGTAGGGAATTTTACCCATCTTGTATTTATAATCTATGCCTTGTGAAGTATCACAAGCTTTCACCTGGGAATACTATACATTCTGGAAATAGATGTTCCAAACCTCCAAATTTTGAAAGTAGCAGAATTATGAGCTATTAAAAAATTTTTCCTAGGCATTAAAAAAAACTTTATACTTAACAAATGTCATATTCATAATATGAACATTTTGCTTAATATTTTTAAGAAAGAAAGAACTTTTAAAGAGAAACAACAATCATGAATATACATTGCCATTCTAGTTTTATAGTTAAAACTTGAAATATATCCAAGAACAGAAAACTGTTTAATTACAGTTTCATATTCATGAGATAGAATGCAATTATCCCCTACTTAATAAGCATTTGTATTTGTGGAGGAAGGGCATTTCTTTAGAAATTTATACCTGTTTTTCCCAGTTATCTATTTTCTTTACATTGTTTAGCAAAGAAGTCACTCTTTTGACTCAGTTCCAGATTTCACCAAAATCTGTAGTGTTCTAGTACCCATATTGAAAGGCTTACATGAATAAGAAGCAAGAATATCTTTAAGTAGTGAAAGTGTTAATCGCTCACCTGTGTCCAACTCTTTGCCATCCCACGAGGCTCCTCTTTCCATGGGATCTCCAGGCAAGAATACTGGAGTGGGTAGCCAATCCCTTCTCCAGGGAATTTTCCTGACCCAGGGATTGAACCCAGGTCTCTTGCCTTACAGGCAGATTCTTTACCATCTGAGCCACCAGGAAGTCCTGACATTAATTAAAAGAAGACCAATTTGCGTTTTCTCTTGGCTCTCTGACAGTCTGCCTTTGCTGCTAACAGCCAACTTGATATGAAAGAGTCTTTGAACAATGAACACCTAATACCATGGACACAGAGACATTCAGGCTACAGCCAAAAGTATCTGGAATTCACAAATGAATGTGAACAGGAGAAAGTAGAATATTCATGTTTCATCTCTGAATTTGAATAATAAAAATAAGGCTCAAATCTATCAAAATAGAAAAACTCCCTCAGGATAAAAAGTGATTGTGTAAAGGAGTGAATGACTAGAAAATATGAGGACTCAGGATTGAACTGTCAGCTACAAATTGGCTCTTGCCATGGGCACTTGCCATCTGCCTCTACAATGATTACATCATGTGCTGCTGCAGTGGCTGACTTTCAGTACCCCATCAGAGGAGTTCAGGGTGGAGAGCAGAAATGAGGCCCTCCGTGCTCTGGGGAAAACCGGCAGGACAGGTCTTCAGATGGTTAGATATTTTCAGGAGCGGATTTTAGAAGCCTGGTTCCTGCTTCTCCTCATATCTTAGAAAACCACTAAAATCTTTCATGGAGATGAGTGCTCCTTGTGAAAAGCAGAAAAGCTTCTGCAAAAAGTATGTGTTGGATTGCACATACTTCTCCACCAAATTCAGAACTGCACTGACTTTACCCCCTCTCCCACCTCTGGAGCAGAGCTAGCCGAAATGCTGTCTCCCGGTCTATAGTCTTCATTTTACTCCAAATAAAATTTAACTCAAAATTCTCTCATTGTGCATTTTTTAAGTCGGCAGAACAGAGCAATTCCAATGGTTAAGTCCGGTTCTAGTGAAAGTGTGATGCATGTATGCCGTTGCCTAGTAAGCAGGCCAGTTAGGAGGAGAGAGACTTTCCAGGGAGAGGTTACTTGGGTTGTTGCCCTGTTATCTGGGTAGAGGAATTCTAGGCTCTCAAAAGAAAACATTGAGTGTCTTCTGAATATTGACCAGTGTCACCCAAGACCATGACTAGAGGCATAAGATCAACCAGTTGCAAGGCACAGATAAGGACCAACACACGGTAATTAAAATTAGCAGATAATACAGGTTTTGTCATTTGAAGGCAAAAGAGACCAAAGTGACACATTTTTATTCCCTATTGCTCTGAAGTCTTCAAAGACAGCATAATAAGTAAACAGAACCAAGAAAGTTCTGATTGTGTATAGAGGCTCAAACTGAGTGAAGGTGTGTTTTCTATTTAGCCCCCATGAGAAAAATCCACTTACATTAATTGCACTAATGGTCATCAAAGTGTATTGGTTGTAAATTTTATTCTGCCTTGGTATAAGTATTTTTAAAATTTTTTCTCATGTTTTATCACATTTGTCTACCAAGAAATTAAAGACAGGCATTCAGATCTATGCCATTATCTTCATGGAGTTATTTGCATCAAGAAAAATCACAATTAGATATATCATGTCCTATATTATTGCTTTTTCTTAGATGTCCCCATCTGTCAGAGGTAGAGAGTAGTTAATTTTTCTGGTTTTATCTGTGTGGACTCTAAGCCACAGGGAAGGGATCTTAGTAATTCCTTCTCTGTGATCTATTTAATCAGAAAAGGCTCAGATTGGCAGAGGATGGAACACAATTTTTAACTGACTCTGACCATTTTCTGCATTGTTCTTACAACCTTCACACCCTAACTCAGAATCTATTCTTTTCCACTTGATCAGATCTGCAAACCAGTAGACTTCTCTTGTGAAATAAGAGCTCATTGCAGCACATTCTTGCCATGTGGCATGAATCCAAAAAGGAGCTTCTGTTCAGTGCAAATATTAAGAGATTAAACCTGACTTCCATCCCTACCACATCTATAAAAGGCACACTTCCACCTAAGTCATCTTTTGTAATTTTAGGTCATAGTCTTTGTTACTGAAATAGGCTGCGTCACAGGATCGGCTGGAGAGGGGCTCTTTGCTTCTTCCTGGAACAGAATCTAGAACTCATGAAGTGCTCCCAGCTACTCAGTAACGCCTCCCTAGGACAAGCACATTTTAAAGACCTGTTCCAGTCGTGGGTCAGGCTTCCCTGATAGCTCAATTGGTAAAGAATCCGCCTGCGATTCAGGAGACCTGGGTTCGATCCTTGGGTTGGGGAGATCCCCTGGAGAAGCAAAAGGCTACCCACTTCAGTATTCTGGCCTGGAGAATTCCATGGATTGTATAGTCCATGGGATCACAAAGAGTCAGATACAACTGAGTGACTTTCACGTTCAGTCGTGGGTAACTGGGAAGACCACAAGCCTCCCGCCTCATTCATGACACATGGGAACGAGTGCAGACAGACACAGTGATAGGATTGGTGATCTGGGGGACATCCCCGGTGGTCCAGTGGCTAAGAGTTCATGCTCCCAATGCAGGCGGCCTGGGCTTGATCCATGGTCAGGGAACTAGATCCCACATGCTGCAACTAAGACCAGGCACAGCCAAATAAATATTTTAAAAAAAGAAAGACCCTTTTCTCCCCAGGCACTCACACACCTCAACACAGCATAAGCCCCAGAAAAGCCTAATCAGATGTAGGAGAGAGTTCTCGAATAGTTGGGGCAGAATTGCCCACTAGATAGGGCTGGTGCTTAGACTCTGTATGTGCTTCCCAAGTGGCTCAGTGGTAAGGAACCTGCCTGCAGTGTAGGAGAGGCACGTTCAATCCCTGGGTCAGGAACATCCCCTGGAGAAGGAAATGGCAACCCACTCCAGTATTCTTGCCTGGGAAATCCCATGGACAGAGGAGCCTTGAGGGGTACAGTCCATGGGGTCGCAAAGAGTCATGCATGACTGAGCCGCTAACACTTTCACTTTTTAGGCTCTATATTAGAAATTAATAATTATTCTGTTTCTTCCCTGTTTAAGACTCATACATATCCCATTATCTTAACAAATGGATATTAGAGAAAATCTCCAAGGATCAAGTTAGGACCACTCACCATGTAACGGTCTGGAAGGATTTTATGATCAGTATACGTCATCTAGACTGTCTATGTTCATGTGCTCTGTGTTGAAATCTCAGATATGTTAGACATGTGAATAAAGTTCATCTTTTTGTTTCCAACTCTCAGTCTGCTGGGAGCAGAAACTAATCTCAGTTCATGATAATCCCCTGCCCTGCTGCTGCGTAGTCGCTCAGTCATGTCGACTCTGTGCGACCCCATGGACTGTAGCCCGCCAGGCTCCTCTGTCCTTGGGGTTCTCCAGGCAAGAATACTGGAGTGGGTTGCCATTTCCTCCTCCAGAGGATCTTTCCGACCAAGGGATCGAACCCGTGTCTCCTACGTCTCCTGCACTGGTTTGGGGTGGGGGGTGGATTCTTTACACTAGCGCCACCTGGGAAGCCCTCCAGTGCCCTGGGGTTGCACCTAAGAGTTCTAGGGACCTTACTTGGACCTGTGCTCCCACTCACCACAGTCTCTCCAAGTCTCAGAAACCTTGGGCAGGTTGTCTGTGTAGCTCCGGAATTATGGAAACCTTACGAGGTCTTTCCCCACAACTAAGACCGCCCAGGAACAGGGGATGTTATGTTCCCTGCTCTGTATTGGAACTTGGCCTGGACTCATCGTGCAGTTGTTTTTACTGTCCCTGCATTTATTAGGTGTGGAAAAATCCAAGCCCTTTCTAGTTCTCCCAGGTTTGGCCCTCACCTTGGAAGTCATATCTCCAAATACCTCCAGAAAGTTTATCAAAAAACATTTCAATGTATGAAAGAAGTATAATTAACCATTTTTTGTTTGTATGTTTTGATTCCATTAATCCTTTACTGGGCTTTCCAGGTGGCTCTCGTGGTAAAGAACCCACCTGCCAATGCAGGAGACATAAGAAACGCAGGTTGGCTCCTTGGCTCAGGAAGATCCCCTGCAGGAGGGCATGGCAACCCGCTCCAGTATTCTTGCCTGGAGAGTCCCATGGACAGAGTAGCCTGGTGGGCTACAGTCCATGGGGTCGCAAAGTGTCAGACACGACTGAAGCAACTTAGCTTGCATGCTTGCAATCCTTTACTATCATGTTATGTTGTCTTTGTAGTAAAAGCTTCATCCATTCCACTATTATTTATTTAAGAGAATTTTCTAAAAGGGCAATTTGTATGTCAAAGAATATGCATATTTTAAGGCTTTTCTATATCTCGTCAAATCACCCTCCAGAAATTTATTTCTCAACACCAGTTTGAATGTGAATCTTCATTTCCCCACATGGTAGAAAATTCAGCAGTAAATCAGTTATACAGATCATACCCTTGCTATATATTTGTGTGCAATTTCTGTACACTGTTCATGATTTCATCATAAAAGCACACTTTGATAATCTGTAAAGTAACCAGTGGAGAACCTCTAATACAGTTAAGGGTTGGAAAAGATATTTTTTAAGGCTAAAAAATTAGGTTGTTCATGAACCTTGTGACTAAGAGATCACTTCTTGGCAGGGTTCCAACAAGGTTAATGATCACCTTTTTTTTTTCTGTGCTGTTTTCACTGAGTATGGAATTTATTAAAAGTAAAAATATATCTGTATCAACAGTAATTATTGTTGGCTGTGGTAAGCAGAACGTCCCCATGAAGAAGTTCACACCCAGGTCCCTGGATTCTGTGAACGTGTTACAATTTATGGCAGAAAAGACTTAGCAAATATAATGAAGGTAATGGATCTCAAGATAGTGTGGGTGCTGTTCTGAACTATTCTGGTAACAGGAAGTCAGAGAGATTCCAAGTGTGAGAAGAATCAATGTCCTCTTGTTGGCTCTAAAGTTCAAAGGCTCACATATAAGGACTTCAGGGGGGCACTAGGGGCTGACGGCAGCCCCCAGCTGGCAGCCAGAAAGAAAATGAGGACTTGGTTCAATATCTGTAAGGAACTAGATTCTGTCAACAACCCTGTGCTATGCTGTGCTTAGTCACTCAGTCATATCCGACTGTTTACGATCTCATCAACTGTAGCCCACCGGGCTCCTCTGTCCATGGGGACTCTCCAGGCAAGAATCCTGGAGTGGGTTGCCATGCCCTCCTCCAGGGGATCTTCCCAACCCAGGGATCGAACCCATGTCTCCCACATTGCAGGTGGATTCTTTACCACCTGAGCCACCAGGGAAGCTCAACAACCCTAATGGTCTTACAAATGAACTCCCATCTGAGCCTCCAGATAAGAACCTGGCTGGCTGATGCCTTCATTCTGACCTGTATTTCTAACCTACATAACTGAAATAATGCATCTGCATTGATTTCAGCTGCTGAATTTGTTTTACTGGCTACCATAAAAGTAGAAAATCCATACACTGGCTGAATAAGTAAATGGAAACACGTAAATAAATGGAAAATAATGCATTAATTAGATAACATGGCAGATTCAATGGACATGAGTTTGAGCAAACTCTGGGAGATAGTGAGGACAGAGGACACTGGCACGCTGCAGTCTGTGGGGTTGCAAAGAGCTGACAAACTTACTGACTGAACAACGACAATGAATAAGTGACTCACATGTAAGTTAAGAATGGAATTTGTTATATAGTATCCAAGAGAGTTGTGGAATCACAGGTTAATTTTACTTCCAAAGTCTGCAGTCATAGGTCAAAGTTTTGTCCCATCTACAGCTCCTAAGAACTCAGCTTGGGCATGATTCAACCATTTGACAATCCCTAAATATTTGGGTCATTTGCTTGTTCACAGTTTTATCTCTTCCTTGCAGACTCCTCCTCCCCTACCTTTACCATTTTTTCACCAACTTATTTGCCTGGTGGCTCGGCGGTAAAGAATCCACCTGCGATGTAAGGAGACGCAGAATATGTCGGGAAGATTGCCTGGAGGAGGGCATGGCAACCCACTCCAGTTTTCTCGCCTAGAGAATCCCATGGACAGAGGAGCCTGATGGGCTATAGCCCGTGGGGTCGCAAAAAGTCAGATATGACTGAAGTGAATTAGCAGCAGCGGCAGCAGTATCAGTTGGATTAGCAGACTAATTAGTGCACACAGAATAAGAACAGATAGATCTGGCTGTAATTATCCGACTATCAAACAAGAAGAGTTGATCTTTTTGATCCTAGGAATATTCCTAAAATACTCCCTAGGAGTCTTTAGCGTCAGCGGATTTCCTTCCCTACAGATTGTGAGGGCACATTGACAAATTCTACTGTGCTATTCATTTCCTATATTCTTTATCTGTCATCTGAAACCTCTATCATTTCCTTATGACAGTTTGCAATTTCTCAAATTACTGCTAATCTTCCACTAGTTACATTTTAAACTGATGACTTCCCTTTTAGAGGAGCCTACTAGACCCCTGGTGAGACTAAAAAGCACCCTCAAATTGCTAGCAATATGTTTGTGAATCATCTCTTGGGTGGCTTATTTCCTGGGCTGATTTCTGCAGATGGTTAATCTTAGCCATTTTATGTTGATTCCTGTTCATGCTAACCTCTGAGCACAGGAATATCTGACTCTGTCCTAATTTTAGGTGTTGGTTTTTTCTTAGCCTTCCTTTCTAAATTTCCATATCTCTAGCAATTGCCAGAATTTGGTGGTAGGGTGTGCTGACTTCGGTTTGGGGTATATTGAGAATTTGATGTGTGTTCCATATTGGCCTAATTAGAGTGAGACTCTATTCATTGCAGAGGTTCTAGGTCAGTACAGAGTGTCTTTCTCTTTTCTTTTCTCCCCCAGTTTTTTTCCTTCCCCAGGGAAACATAGAAACCTAGGAACTAGGGGACTTCCCTGGCAGTCCAGTGGTTAAGACTCTGCTTCCAGTGAAGAGAGGACAGGTTCAATCCCTGGTTGGGAAACTAAGGTCCCACATGGCGCAGAGTGCAGCCCTAAATTAACAACAACAACAACAACAACAACTTAAGAACTAGGCAGATAGAGATAAAATCACAGCTTTGATACACTGCCCCAAGTGCGTAGGGGAGTGCCTGGAACATAAAGATATACTTAAATAGTTGGATGAACAAATGAACAAAAGCTACATTGAAAAGCATAACAATGTACAACCACACTGGCTTCCTAATACTTCGTTTCTGCATAAAGTAACCCATCCAATCCCAGGCTCATCTGCACAACACAAACCTCTCTGTAGAGATGAAAGATCTTCCTTCTGCGTCTGTCTCTTCCAGTCAGGGAGCTTCTAAGACAGAGAAAGCTTCTCTAGCATTAATAGGACAGTTTTCCTCCCAAGGAAAAGGGCGTGTGAGAAAAAGGAGAGAGACTAGAATATTATTCTGGGGGGAAGTTCCCTCGTAGAACCAAACATCGTGGGACGTCCAACTGTTTTTAGCATTCCACCTTTTGACTCCCATAAGTCACTGGAACTAACAGTTAAATATAACCCTGGGATTCGACAGAGGATGAGATGGTTGGACAGCATCACTGATTCCACAGACATGAACTTGGGTAACCTCTGAGAGATAGTGATGGACAGGGAAGCCTGGCGCGCTGCAGTCCACGGGGTCGCAAGAGTCAGACATGGCTTGGCGACTAAACAATGACGTAACCCTGGGGAGCCCAGGCACAGGTATTAGAAGGACTTTTTGCCCCAATTTTTTATTGTGATAAAATATACATAATATTTACCATCTTAGCCATTTCTAAGTGGACAGTTCAGTGGAATTACATACCCAAGGACTTCATTATACTGTGGAATTATCATCACCAGACCCCATTTCATCTTGCAAACCTGGGACTAAGGTTATACACCCATTAAACACTAACTCCTCATTCTCATTAAACACTATATATGCCCATTAAACACTAATAACGCCCCCATTCCCTCCTCCTCTTTGACCCAGGCCTTAGGGACCACCATTCTACTTTCTGTCTCTATGAGCTTGACTGTGGTAGAAGGAGATATTTTTTTTCCAATCAGTGTTATCATAAATAAATGCTAGGAGGCTGAATTTAGGTGTATGGACATAACAGACTTCCTAACTGTAAATAACTCTTTAGAATTCAACTCATTCAACTACTTGCAGACCACAGATCCCTCTTGTCCTATTGGCGCCCTCAACAGAAGCAAACCAGCCCAGAAAGCTAGGGTGCTGGTTAAGCGCCTCCATGGATGGACAGATCCTACCCTGAGCGTGTTCAAATGATTCATCCTTCCTTCCAGCTGGGCACAAAGACAAGACAGGTCTTCCCCTGAGAAGGAAGGAAGGTGGGTGGAGGCAGAGCAGCCCCAAGCCTCCCTCTGATGAATTTCCTTCATGGGGACATCAGGACAAAGAGTGTCAGGACATGTGGAAAGAAGGCCTGGAAACTGAAGCTCTCTTTCACACTAATCACTGTCCAACTAAATAAAGAGAGAAGCCCAAGCTGGGATGAGCCCGGAAAACAACGGCTATTAGCTGGAAGGTACGTCACTCCCTCGACCGAGTCATGTTTAACCATCATGTTAAAAATTAGAGATAAGAGAAACTCAACTGCCTTGGAAGTGTATTACTGACTATATATATATATACATATATATATGTTTCCAAGTTGAGTTTTCTTTTTTTCATATTACAGAAAGAGCCAGTAACAATTCTTCCATCACAGACTAAAGAGATTGTTATCTTCAAGAGATCACTTTTTCAACCCAGAGTGAATCAGTGCCCTGTGTCAGCCGCTGTCTAGATAAGCTCTGTTAAAACATCTGCAAAGAGCTGAGACAGTTCTGGGAGAGAAGGAGGGATGGTAAGCCAAGCCAGCTTCTTTTCCATTAGCAAAGACTGCAAGACATTCTTCTCCAGCAAGTGTAGTGCCTATCCCGACTGAGTCACAGATACTCGAAAGCCTTGCTGCACATCTATTCTCTCAAAGTTATTCAAAATCAGGGCTGAAGCTGAAGCCAACAAAAGACGTGCTTGCACAGGGCACTTTGTGTGGGCACAGATGAAGAAGCATTGTGTCTTTGTCTTAGAAAAAGCTCTGACTGCCTTTGTTACCAATACAGAGAAAAGTAGGTAACCCGGGCAATTGGCTTTGGTTAAGTTTAAGTGGCTGTGAATCTTTCTCTGAATATTTTCAAGGTCTATTTTGTATTATTTTAAAAGTTTTCCCAGTTTAATTAAGATGTAATTGACCAAGAACATTGTATAAGCGTAAGGTGTGGGACTTCTCCAGTGGTTCAGTGACAAAGAATATGCCTGCAATGCAGGAGACGCAGGTTGGATCCCTGGGTCGGAAATATCCCCTGGAGGGGTCACGGCAACCCACTCCAGTGTTCTTGCATGGAGAATCCTTATGGGCAGAGGAGCCTGGTGGGCTACAGTCCATAGGGTTTCAAAGAGTCGGCCAAGACTGAAGCAGCTTCACACACACACACAAGCTTAAGGTGTACAACATAACGATTTGATCTACGTATATAGTATGAAATGATCACAACAGTAAATCTGGTTACTATCCATCATTTCATGTAGAGTTTGTTTTTTTCCTTAAGATGAGAACTTTAAGATCTACTCTCTCAGCAACTTTTAAATACACAATACAGCGTTGTCAATTGTCAATGCCAGTCTGTACAGTAACATTCCCAGTTGTTTTCTACCTTTTGACCACTTTTACCCATTTTCCCCCGGGGATAATCTGAGGTCGGAAATCTGACAAGCCAGCAGTCCTGGAGGACTGACTGTTTGGGGGAAAATGGCCAATAACCCTAAATCTCTCAGACCATACTTGCACAGGCATTTAATCAGCTCTCCTGAAGGTTTTCTCCCCTCTTCTCAGAGGATAGTATTGCATTTGGCATTCCTAGAATCTAAAAAGAATAGAAACTTTAAAAAAAAAAACAAACAACAAAAAAAAAAAACACCTTTTGCATACAAAGAACTCTGCTCCTGTGGAGTCTTCTCTTGCAGCCTGCCCATGGAGTCTCAGAAAGATTCTCTCTGACTGGTGGCCCTTAAATATAGTTCTTATACTCTTCTGCAGAAATCTATGATATTTTATTTTTAAACAGAAGCCAGAGCTTTCATACCTTGAACAATACCCTGAGACAATAAGAGTCCTTGCCCAAGACCTCCATTAGGAAGGATTCAGGTAGAATTTGTAGCTCCTCGGCTCTTAGGTGTAGTATTTGTTCTCTTCCCTGGAGGGTGATGCTGTTTCTGCCTCTTTGTTTATTTCGCAGGGTGGGGAGGGAGGAGGAAGCAAGTCAGGAAAGAGAGGCCCCTATCTGCTTCTATCCTGGAAGCAGCTTCCTGCAGCCCATCACCACCCTGCCCCCATACTCCCAGCCTCAGGTCTTCTTCTGAGTTCTACTCAACAAAACTCCAGGAAGTCTTGTAGGCACTGACCCGGTGAATTTCACTGGCAGACGTGCCTTGCCTCCATAGGCCTCAAATTTCAGAAATCTCTGAAGGCAAATCTTACTAAACATTTTGTTTTCTATAAATGAACTGACACATATTTTACAATCGCCCTTCTGAAAGAGGTTATTTCATCATCAATGGACTTTTTAAGCTGATCTGCAATTCAGCTAAATAAATAAGTGGTGAAAGAAGGCAGCCTCAAAACACATTACTCTTGAATCAAATTAATGCTTTGAAAATTTTGACTACTAGGAAGGTGGTCTTTGAATTTACATGGTCCACTAAGTTGAGGCCAAAAATCATAAATAAATTGAAGTAATACATTGATAAAACTGTTTCCATTGCAGATGTAGCTTTATTTGCTGGGGTTGGATCTAGTCTTTCTTTTGCATGTGGTTGAAAATTTCCATTTCATCTGAGTATTACACTCCGAGGATCTGAGTACCTGGAGCTCAGCTAGTGCCTATTGAGCTTTGTAGAGGCAGGTGACCTTTAGTTCTGGTGTGGTGAAAAATAAGCATGGGAATCTCAATGAAAAGACTAGCTTTGAAATTCTGCCAGTTTCCACAGTTTCTAGGAATATCAGCTTCCTTACCTCTAAAGTGAGAAAAGTAATATTTACATCACAGCAAGTGTTTCAAGAATTAAATGGTATACTACATTGAAAAGCAGCTCACTACATAATGGCATCCAATAAATATTAAATCTGACAGTGAATTGGGAGTTAGTCTTCTTATTCTAATGCTAGCCCAGCCATTTCCTCACAGAATGGCCTTGGGATAGCTCCTTAAACATTTGAACCCTCAGTTTCTCCATCTGCAAAATGGGAGCATAGAAATGAAATACTGTTTTGTAAAATGTTTAGTGCTGTGCTAATCTCATGGTAGGCTGTTTTTCTGTTTGTTTTGTTTTTCTGGAGGGTAGGTTTTTTTTTTTTTTTAATAGTTTTATTGAGATTGGATTTCCCAGGTGGCATTAGCAGTAAAGAACCCACCTGCCAAAGCAGGAGATTCAAGAGAGGCAGGCTTGATCCCTGGGTAGGGAAGATCCCCTGCAGAAGGAAATGGCAACCACCGGACAGAGGAGCCTGGAAGGCTATAGTCTATAAGGTTGCAAAGAGTTGGATAAGACTGAGGCGACTTAGCATGCAGGCATGGGTATATAACAATAGTTTAGCCATTCTCCATGTATCCATTCAAATGATGATAAACATTTGGGTTGTTTCCTTCCTTTGCCTGTGATGAGGTACAAGGTTGAATAGAAGTGGTGAGAACAGACATCCTGACCTTGCTCCGGACTCGGTGGGGAAAACATCTAGTCTTTCATTGTTAAGTGCGATGTTACAATGTAAGTTTTTCAGTTAAAGTCTTTTTCTAATTGAGAAAGTTCCCTTCTATTCCTAATTTATCAAGGTTTTATTTTTTTTAATCATGAAATAGTGTTGGATTTTGTCCAAAGACTCTCTCACTTCCAGATCTGACAAGTTGCCATGTTTTTACTTCAGAATATCATGAAAACTACCTGAGATTATGGACTAGTGAATCTTACCTCCCAAAAGGTTACAATTCAAGGATCCATTAAGGCTGAAAATGTAGAAAAACACAGGTAGTACATTTATGGACATCTGATGGAGATGCAGTTACAACGTATATGTTCAGAGAATAAAAAGGAGAAAAGTTGCAAGAGAACAGAGAAAGAAAATGTTACATCAGCTGAAGAGTCACATTAAAAACAAGAAACCTCCAAAATTTTATAATGATTTTAAAAATATTGCAAAGCAATACCTCTTGCCAGATCAAAATGTAGTCCCTTAAAATATATATTGTCTGATTGCTGATCTCTATTTATGACATTTATCTTTATGAATTCATTGAGTTCATAACAGAGGAAGGCTAAAACAGTATTGGCATTATCTTTCCTTTTTTTCAGGAAGACAAAAATCAACGTCATAATGAAGATGAGGTATCTTTTACAGAAGCATACTACTTTTATATTATGTTATGAAATTAAAAATTTGAAAAAAGAACAGTCTGATTGGTTTAAATGTCTTGATTAATAAAAGCACAAGGAAGAGTATATCCATTTTCATCAAGAAATAAAAGAGTTGTGGATATCCAAGATTATTTCTCTATGGCTTTGGAAAATACATTTTGAATGGCACTATGAATTGGGGTACTGGCTTCCCCAGTAGCTCGGCTGGTAAAGAATCCACTTGCAATGCGAGAGACCTGGGTTCGATCCCTGGGTTGGGAAGATCCCCTGGAAAAGGGAACGGCTACCCACTCCAGTATTCTGACCTGGAGAATATAGTTCATAGTGTCACAAAGAGTCCAACACGATGACACAACTGAGCAACTTTCACTTTGTTATGCAATGAATTCATATCAGATAAAATATTAAGGCCAAGTTATGAAGAGCCCCTCAGAAGGTGTTCACAAGGTCTCCGAATGTTACCTCTGGTTCTCTGATCGCTCTAGTCTCTAATTCCAGTTTTGCAAAAGTTGCCAGCACCCTTCTGTCTTAGGCCAAGTGTGCTTGCCTTTCTCAGCTTGCTTATCATTCAAGCTCTCATCTTTCCCTGGGGTGAGAAGATAGAAATTAGCAGGTTTTGTTTGTTTTTAAGAACCTGGACTGTATTTCCTTCTAAGTTTGCAGGCTGCAATTGAAATCAGAAAACAGGACAAGTGGATAAGAGTCAGAAAGAGAGCAGAAGACCAAGGGAGCAAAGAGCTAAATGATTTTCTTAGAAGGAATAGGGGATCACTCTTCCCCAAACTGGTTTGTAACATTTGCTGAGGGGCTATCATAGATTCGCTCAAACTCGCACCTCTGGTTTTGTGTCCTTTTCTGTTTATCTACACCTACAGATGGTCCTCCGAACAGATGGAGCCACAGTGACCCTCACAGAATGGCAGAATCCCTCACCCTGGGGCCGACCTCCTGGAGGCAACGTTGTTGAATCTCTCCCTGATTGTTAAGGACCAAAATCAAAGATAGTTCCCATTTGTGCAAGACATACTCAAAATTAACACATAAAGCCAAAGTCCTTGTTTCCAGGACACATTCTAGAATTTTGTGGAAAGCTAAGTATCCTTAAGATATCAAAACCGTAAGAATACTGTGACGCAAGCTAGCTTACCACATTTTCCAGGCTGTTTCCTACAAACATATGCTTTTCACTTGCATCAGAAGTTCTCCCATTAAGAGGATCATGTCCAGAGTCCACTCCAGCTGGTACTGAGCAACAGACCTACTGACCGCATGACGAAGGCTTCGCTCGGGCAGAAAGATGAGCTCTTTTTCATTTTTTTTTTTTTCCTCTGCTTGTGTGACTTAAGGAGGAGAAGAGTGATATACAGCTTATGTTCCCAGGGATTTGAAATTGAAGCACACAGCACAGACAGAAGCAGAGTGTGAGAAGAGAGACAAAAGGTCTATAAAGCACGAAAGGATCAAAGGAAAATGTCAGCGTGAGGTAGATGGGGAAGAAAGAGAAGAAGTGGGAAGACGAAGAGGCTGCGAGGGAGAGAGGCAGCCACCTGCCCAGAGCAGGGGAGGGGGAAGCAACGGGGCAGCGGGTGGTACCCACAGGAGGTACGCTGAGAGCTTGGCCCGATTGGACAGAGGCTTAAGGTTACATGCCGCCCTTCTGCTTTAATAGCGCATTGAGCAAATGGTCCATTGAATTAGACTTGCAAAATGAACACCATAGATCATATTATAATAAGGAAGAAAGTGTATTAAAACTGAGACTGCATCTGAAAGATGGAGGGGGAAATACTTAAGATTGTAAACATCTAGAGAGCTCAGGGAAACGGAGCATGAATCATGCTTCCTGACTTTCTCACTTTCAGAACTTGTCCACATGAAATCAAGATGGTAAACGTTTTATCTCATAACAAATGTGGGGAAGTGATTTAGCATCCTCAGT
This sequence comes from Neotragus moschatus, assembly GCA_006410615.1. Classification (NCBI taxonomy): domain Eukaryota; kingdom Metazoa; phylum Chordata; class Mammalia; order Artiodactyla; family Bovidae; genus Neotragus; species Neotragus moschatus. The sequence goes on along the minus strand of SJYA01003091.1, from coordinate 4,399,022 downwards.
TCCTGAGAACAGATGGTTGTAGATCACACACAGCGGGTATGATGAGGAGAGAAAGTAAGAGGTACCTGGATGGCTCGGTTTGGGGAATACAATGGTACTGTGGTCGGAAAAATGTAGTCACAACCTGAAAGTGGAGAGCTATTTTATTTGGTGGGACTGTTAAGGCCTCCAAGCCATGGAGACAGCATCTCAGCAGTCCTGAGAAACTGCTCCCAGGAGGCAGGAGAGGGAGTTGGGATAAACGTGAGCTTGCAATGAAGAGGATGAGCAGTCTGAAGGTCAAAGACTATTGTTAAGTAAGGAAAACCTGATACCAAGTTAAGGAATTTAGTGTTCTTCTGGGTATGGGAAGGGCTTCCCTGGTGGCTCAGACAGTAAAGAGTCTGCCTGCAGTGCGGGGAGACCAGGTTCGACCCCCAACTTGGGAAGATCCCCTGGAGAAGGAAATGGCAACCCACTCCAGTATTCTTGCCTGGAAAATTCCATGGATGGAGGAGCCTGGCAGGTTAGGGAAGATACTAGCGTCTGGACTCACTGAATTCATTCCTTTCATATGCACCACAGCTATCTGGGGCCAAATCCTATTTCTTGATTGTTTACACTTAATTCCTTGTCCACCATAAGGGGTGGCAGGTGTGGCCATTGGCTGCTTCCTGTATCACCCCCCTTCACTCCAAGCTCCTCAGCAGTCCCCATGGGGGTGTGGCATCTGCTGGATGGAAGGCACTGTGTTCCCATTTGGGAGTCCTCATTCACATTTGGAGGTCTGAAATAGCCATTTCAGACCTAGCTATGACTTTTCTTGCCCACCAATATGGCAGGAAATACTTCATTTCACAGAACCCTATTCAAAATGCTGACCAGCTTGAAGTCATTCCATCCTTAAAGCTTCTCTGTTTGGATCCAGGACATATTTTCTGCTGCTGTGAGTAGGAACTGATGGACAGTCTATCGGAATAAAGTGCAAGGTAGCAGGGAACAGGGAGGGCACGGGGGGATGGAGGGGGATAGCCACTTAGAACACAAAGGGTGTTTCCTAGGATTTAGGAGGAGTTCCAAGTGTTAATCATTTTCCTTTATTCCTTGACCTGAATTTGATCATAACTATTATCCTTTTCTTAATGAATATTTAATAGGAAGACCTAGGGAGTTAATGTTCATGTGTCTCAAACAGAGTTATTTCCCCACTCAAACCCTCTCCTGACCTCATTACACTGGGAACACGGGGGATATTTAGCAACGACTGAAAAAATTTATTGGTTGTCACCAAGAAGGGAATGCTACTGACAGCCAGTGGACAGAGGCCGGGATGCCGTTAAACATCCAACAATGCAGAGGACAGCCCCCAACCCCAAGCAATTACCTGGACTAAAACGTCAGAAGTGCCATGGCCGACAAACCCTGGTATTGTGCTGCTGCTTCTGTTTGGTCGCTTCAGTTGTGTGGGACTCTGTGCAACCCTATGGGCTGCAGCCCGCCAGGTCCTCTGTTCATGGGATTCTCTAGGCAAGAATGCTAGAGTGGGTTGCCATGCCTTCCTCTAGGGGATCTTCCCAACCCAGGGATCAAACCTGGGTCTCCTGCATTGCAGGCAGATTCTTTACTGCTGAGCTAACAGGGAAGTCCCTGGTACACTGACCCAGTCATATAAATGAAAGATGAAGAATTAGGGGCAAATTCATTTGTTCCTCCATTCAGCAGCAAACATTCAGTGTCCGCTTCAGTGTATGCCAGGTATGGGCATGCAAAGGTGAGATGCACAGAGCCTTGCCTTTAAGCGTTCGCCACTTTCAACAAGAGGGCCACTATGTATGGTATAAACATTCTGAGCAAAAAGAGGTTAAGCCCAGGTGCACCATCAGAGGAGGTTTCAGGATACGGCAGTGTTTCAGCGGACGAGTGGTGGACCGGTGGAGAAGGACCGGCTCTCGGAAGGGAGGAAAGGGAGAAGCAATTAGACAGAACAGGAACAAGCCCCTGGGATGGAACCCGAGCTAACTGGGGTGGAAAGAGGGAAGATGATGTTGGAGGGTGCTTCAGGCCAGACTGTAGGCTGTCTTGAAAGCCTAACTGAGAAAGTTCTGTTGTAGCTTTTCCCTGTCTATTTTTACTGCATCTTATAGAAAAGGAAATCCATTAAGGGTTTCTGAGCAGGGGTGTGCCATGATCAGAGACCTGGAGTTGAAACATTTTCCTAGCCTGAGTATCAGATGGTGGCTGTGGAGAAGCCCTACATCCCCACTGTCCCCGGTCCCTGTCACCCAGGGAGAGAAGTGAACATCTGCTTGTTCACGGCCTTGAGTCTGACAATCCTCCTTAGCCGGGTCCTTGAGCCCAAGGCTGCCTGTCCCGATTTGCCAGCTACCTCCCCTTTCTTCCNAGGATCATGTCCAGAGTCCACTCCAGCTGGTACTGAGCAACAGACCTACTGACCGCATGACGAAGGCTTCGCTCGGGCAGAAAGATGAGCTCTTTTTCATTTTTTTTTTTTTCCTCTGCTTGTGTGACTTAAGGAGGAGAAGAGTGATATACAGCTTATGTTCCCAGGGATTTGAAATTGAAGCACACAGCACAGACAGAAGCAGAGTGTGAGAAGAGAGACAAAAGGTCTATAAAGCACGAAAGGATCAAAGGAAAATGTCAGCGTGAGGTAGATGGGGAAGAAAGAGAAGAAGTGGGAAGACGAAGAGGCTGCGAGGGAGAGAGGCAGCCACCTGCCCAGAGCAGGGGAGGGGGAAGCAACGGGGCAGCGGGTGGTACCCACAGGAGGTACGCTGAGAGCTTGGCCCGATTGGACAGAGGCTTAAGGTTACATGCTGCCCTTCTGCTTTAATAGCGCATTGAGCAAATGGTCCATTGAATTAGACTTGCAAAATGAACACCATAGATCATATTATAATAAGGAAGAAAGTGTATTAAAACTGAGACTGCATCTGAAAGATGGAAGGGGAAATACTTAAGATTGTAAACATCTAGAGAGCTCAGGGAAACGGAGCATGAATCATGCTTCCTGACTTTCTCACTTTCAGAACTTGTCCACATGAAATCAAGATGGTAAACGTTTTATCTCATAACAAATGTGGGGAAGTGATTTAGCATCCTCAGTTCCTGAGAACAGATGGTTGTAGATCACACACAGCGGGTATGATGAGGAGAGAAAGTAAGAGGTACCTGGATGGCTCGGTTTGGGGAATACAATGGTACTGTGGTCGGAAAAATGTAGTCACAACCTGAAAGTGGAGAGCTATTTTATTTGGTGGGACTGTTAAGGCCTCCAAGCCATGGAGACAGCATCTCAGCAGTCCTGAGAAACTGCTCCCAGGAGGCAGGAGAGGGAGTTGGGATAAACGTGAGCTTGCAATGAAGAGGATGAGCAGTCTGAAGGTCAAAGACTATTGTTAAGTAAGGAAAACCTGATACCAAGTTAAGGAATTTAGTGTTCTTCTGGGTATGGGAAGGGCTTCCCTGGTGGCTCAGACAGTAAAGAGTCTGCCTGCAGTGCGGGGAGACCAGGTTCGACCCCCAACTTGGGAAGATCCCCTGGAGAAGGAAATGGCAACCCACTCCAGTATTCTTGCCTGGAAAATTCCATGGATGGAGGAGCCTGGCAGGTTAGGGAAGATACTAGCGTCTGGACTCACTGAATTCATTCCTTTCATATGCACCACAGCTATCTGGGGCCAAATCCTATTTCTTGATTGTTTACACTTAATTCCTTGTCCACCATAAGGGGTGGCAGGTGTGGCCATTGGCTGCTTCCTGTATCACCCCCCTTCACTCCAAGCTCCTCAGCAGTCCCCATGGGGGTGTGGCATCTGCTGGATGGAAGGCACTGTGTTCCCATTTGGGAGTCCTCATTCACATTTGGAGGTCTGAAATAGCCATTTCAGACCTAGCTATGACTTTTCTTGCCCACCAATATGGCAGGAAATACTTCATTTCACAGAACCCTATTCAAAATGCTGACCAGCTTGAAGTCATTCCATCCTTAAAGCTTCTCTGTTTGGATCCAGGACATATTTTCTGCTGCTGTGAGTAGGAACTGATGGACAGTCTATCGGAATAAAGTGCAAGGTAGCAGGGAACAGGGAGGGCACGGGGGGATGGAGGGGGATAGCCACTTAGAACACAAAGGGTGTTTCCTAGGATTTAGGAGGAGTTCCAAGTGTTAATCATTTTCCTTTATTCCTTGACCTGAATTTGATCATAACTATTATCCTTTTCTTAATGAATATTTAATAGGAAGACCTAGGGAGTTAATGTTCATGTGTCTCAAACAGAGTTATTTCCCCACTCAAACCCTCTCCTGACCTCATTACACTGGGAACACGGGGGATATTTAGCAACGACTGAAAAAATTTATTGGTTGTCACCAAGAAGGGAATGCTACTGACAGCCAGTGGACAGAGGCCGGGATGCCGTTAAACATCCAACAATGCAGAGGACAGCCCCCAACCCCAAGCAATTACCTGGACTAAAACGTCAGAAGTGCCATGGCCGACAAACCCTGGTATTGTGCTGCTGCTTCTGTTTGGTCGCTTCAGTTGTGTGGGACTCTGTGCAACCCTATGGGCTGCAGCCCGCCAGGTCCTCTGTTCATGGGATTCTCTAGGCAAGAATGCTAGAGTGGGTTGCCATGCCTTCCTCTAGGGGATCTTCCCAACCCAGGGATCAAACCTGGGTCTCCTGCATTGCAGGCAGATTCTTTACTGCTGAGCTAACAGGGAAGTCCCTGGTACACTGACCCAGTCATATAAATGAAAGATGAAGAATTAGGGGCAAATTCATTTGTTCCTCCATTCAGCAGCAAACATTCAGTGTCCGCTTCAGTGTATGCCAGGTATGGGCATGCAAAGGTGAGATGCACAGAGCCTTGCCTTTAAGCGTTCGCCACTTTCAACAAGAGGGCCACTATGTATGGTATAAACATTCTGAGCAAAAAGAGGTTAAGCCCAGGTGCACCATCAGAGGAGGTTTCAGGATACGGCAGTGTTTCAGCGGACGAGTGGTGGACCGGTGGAGAAGGACCGGCTCTCGGAAGGGAGGAAAGGGAGAAGCAATTAGACAGAACAGGAACAAGCCCCTGGGATGGAACCCGAGCTAACTGGGGTGGAAAGAGGGAAGATGATGTTGGAGGGTGCTTCAGGCCAGACTGTAGGCTGTCTTGAAAGCCTAACTGAGAAAGTTCTGTTGTAGCTTTTCCCTGTCTATTTTTACTGCATCTTATAGAAAAGGAAATCCATTAAGGGTTTCTGAGCAGGGGTGTGCCATGATCAGAGACCTGGAGTTGAAACATTTTCCTAGCCTGAGTATCAGATGGTGGCTGTGGAGAAGCCCTACATCCCCACTGTCCCCGGTCCCTGTCACCCAGGGAGAGAAGTGAACATCTGCTTGTTCACGGCCTTGAGTCTGACAATCCTCCTTAGCCGGGTCCTTGAGCCCAAGGCTGCCTGTCCCGATTTGCCAGCTACCTCCCCTTTCTTCCCTTCTCCACTGTTACCATTTCATCATCATTACTATTTTGGGGACCACGACTTCAGGTCCTCCCAAGGGCATACTTTATCTCAAGATCCCAGTGGTTCTCACACATTGGCAGCAGAAATTACCTGGGGACGGTGGGGGTGGGGGACAGGAGGGAGAGGTTACCAAGGGGTGATGAATATGTAGACTGTGGTGGTGGTTTCAAGTTGTGTGCATGTGTCAAAACTTGCCACACACTGTACATCTTAGGTCAATGCAGTTTACTGTATATCAATTATAGTTCAGCTGTGTTTTTAAAATTTTTTATTTATTTTAAAAAGATCATAGTGGGCTTGATCCCAGGGATGCAAGGATTCTTCAATATTCGCAAATCAATCAATGTGATACACCACATTAACACATTGAAGGATAAAAATCATATGATTATCTCAATAGATGCAGAGAAAGCCTTTGACAAAATTCCGCTGTTTTTTTAAAGAATCACCTGGAGGGCTGGAATTTTACTTTGCTAACACTCTTCAAGAAGCACTGCTCTGTACAACTTTGGATAAACCAATTCCCTTCCTGAATCTGCATGATNGAAGGATAAAAATCATATGATTATCTCAATAGATGCAGAGAAAGCCTTTGACAAAATTCCGCTGTTTTTTTAAAGAATCACCTGGAGGGCTGGAATTTTACTTTGCTAACACTCTTCAAGAAGCACTGCTCTGTACAACTTTGGATAAACCAATTCCCTTCCTGAATCTGCATGATTTCCAGAATTTTCCATCAGACTCTCTTGAATTGTTATTCAAAACATGCTGAACTTGCTTGCTGCTGCTGCTGCTAAGTTACTTCAGTCGTGTCCGACTCTGTGCGATCCCATAGACGGCAGCTCACCAGGCTCCCCCGTCCCTGGGATGCTCCAGGCAAGAACACTGGAGTGGGTTGCCATTTCCTTCTCCAGTGCATGAAAGTGAAAAGTGAAAGTGAAGTCACTGAGTCGTGTCCAACTCTCAGCAACCCCATGGATTGCAGCCCACCAGGCTCCTCCATCCATGGGATTTTCCAGGCAAGAGTACTGGAGTGGGGTACCATTGCCTTCTCTGTGAACTTGCTTAACCAATGGCTATTTATCTTTGGCCATTACAGCCTGGTTGCTGGCTTCCACCACTCTGAGAAAATTGGTCCTTCAAGGATTATAGATGATACTAATCATATGCCTGTTTTGTCCTAAATACATGTATGTTAACTCCTGAATCCTCAGAACAAGCCAATATGATAGATATTCATCAAGTCTAGGGAGTAAGACTGTAGCCGCCAGGCTCCTCTGTCCATGGGATTCCCCAGGCAAAAATACTGGAGTGGGTTGTCATTCCCTTCTCCAGGGGATCTTCCTGACCCAGAGACCGAACCAGTGTCTCTTGCTTGGCAGGCAGATTCTTTACTGCTGATCCACTTGGGAAGCCCTCAGAGCCCCTGATAAAAGGAGCCAAAACAAGGTCAATTCATAATTTTTCTGAAGAACAGGCAAAAGCAAGGTCACAGTGCCACCACAAAGTACCGAGCACCTCCTCCCCTGTCAGCCAGAATGAATGACTGCTTCTTCTTTGCCATCTGTAACTCTTATCTCCTGCTAGGGGCCCCTTCTCTGTGGATAAGAGTCACTGAGACTCTCAGGCACAGAAGGGCCCCAAGTGGCTTTGATTGTACTGTTTCTTTCCCTAGAAGTTCAAACATTCCATGAAGTCTTTCCAAGAGCTCCCTTATTGGAACTGCAGCATCTGTGGGGTTCCAGAGCCCAGAGAAAGAGGAATGAATACAGGCAGGAAGAGTAGAGAAAGCACCCAGAAAGGAAGAGGTAAAGTAAAAGTAGTAACACAAGAGGTGGCAGCTAGAATGATAGAAATTCATTGATTCCAAAGAGAACAGACTGAGCTCTGCAGCAACACGCAGACTTGCCCACAGAGGGGATGGAAGACATTCTTTGTAAGAGAACAGGTCTGATCCTAGGGTTGAGAGTTACATTTGTAGCTGAGGGGGATGAGGGCAGGAGCCTTAGGTGAGAGCTCACTGATGCTATTTTTGGCGAATCAACATAAGCAGCCTGAGGCAGAGGCAGCTGCCTGGGGCCCTGCTCCAGTGGGCGCCCATCATGCAATAGCCTCTGGGTACATTGACAAATATTATTTTTAGATGTCATTTCTGGCTCTCAGAACTTTTGGCTATCAGAGTTCCTCCCCTCTCCACCCTTAAATTAGGTTTCTTCCCTGTGGAAAGTCAAGAGATTCTGTGATGAAACCAGATCAGCTCTGCTCGGAATTGCTATTAAATCTTCTTTTGAGAATCTTGTTTTTATTTTTCCTGTTAGGGGTGGCCCCTTGGTAGAAGAACGTTTATGCAGAATAAAGGAGAAAAAAAAATGTTTGCTGAAGGCATCAGCTCTGAGAAATATTTAACAGTTTGCAAATAGGCAAGCAGCTCCCAGACCGAAAGAGTAGGGAGGAAGGCTGTTCTGCTCTTATGAAAAGGAGATGTATTAAAATGCAGTCATTAACTGGTGGAATGTTCTAGAATTGCTGACGACCTACTGGGAATTTGGACGAAGTTTCTCGAGGCTATAACACAACTGTACGTCCTCCTGGGAAGCCGGAAAAGAGGAGAACTTGGAGCAGCAGGGCGTGGATCTTCTTAGCAGAGTGGAGCGGAGATGGGAGAGGAAATGTCTTCCCGTCATTGTTCTGATGGAAGCTGAGGAAGGTTGCCCATGGCTCAGCAGGTAGAACTCATTAACAGGGAGAGAAGTCCCCACCAGGGCTTGCCAACGGCCAAGTGTTACTCATTCACGTGGCAAGAGTTCTGACAGGAGAGTCCAGGTAAATTTTTTAAAAATGCTCTAATCACCAGTGAGGGCTGTAGGTAGTTGATCAGAAGAATACTGAGTTGAGAAGGAATGAGATACACAGTGTAAAAAGATACAAATGGACTTGTTTCCAAAACAGACAGCCACAGACTTAGAAAACAAATGTATGGTTACCAAAGAGCCAAGGCCTAGGAGAAAGGGATAAATTAGGATTTGGGGATAAAAGATACACCCTATGATATGTAAAGGAGGTAATCAGCAAGGACCCCTGCATAGCACAGGGAACTACACTTAGTATATTGTAATAACCTATAAGGGAAAAGGGAGAAGGTGACGGAACCCCACTCCAGTGTTCTTGCCTGGAGAATCCCGGGGACGGGGGAGCCTGGTGGGCTGCCGTCTATGGGGTCGCACAGAGTCGGACACGACTGACGCGACTTAGCAGCAGCAGCAGCAGCATAAGGGAAAAGAATCTGAAAGTCAATCTGTGTGGGTACTGAGTTGCTTCAGTCATATAAAACTCTTTGTGACCTCATGGAGTGTAGCCTGCCAGGCTCTTCTGTTCACGGGATTCTCCAGGCAAGAATACTAGAGTGGGCTGCCCTGCTCTCCTCCAGGGGATCTTCCCAATCCAGAGATAGAACCCATGTCTCTTATAATCTTCCTGCATTGGCAAGCAGGTTCTTTACCACTCACTCCATCTGGGAAGCCTGAAAATGAATATATATACACACACATACATATACACATGGTGGCTCAGTGGGAAGGAATCTGCCTGCCAATGAAAAAGAGGCAGATTCCATCCCTGGGTCGGAAAGATCCCCTGGAGAAGGAAATGGCAACCCACTCCAGTATTCTTGCCTGGAAAATTCCATGGACAGAGGAGCCTGGTGGACTATAGACCATGAAGTTGCAAAGAGTCGGACATGACTAAGCAGCTGAGCACACACATACATATATGTACATATATATACGTGCGTGTGCCTGTGTGTGTGTGTGTGTGTATGACTGAATCTCTGTGCTGTACACCTGAAACTAGCGTATTATAAATCAACTTCAATTTAAAGAAAAAAGAAGATGCACAATGTATCTTTCTGTTACTGAACCATGGATTTTTAGGACCCGGAAGAGGTCTTGGCACTGATAATAAGATTTCTTACTTTGATTATCTCAGGTCATGAAGAGACTTTTTAATATGAAAAGCGTGTTAATATTTTATCTGGTTTATGAATTTCTAGAACTAATACATATAACCCAGAGTTACCATTTTAACTTTTATTCAGATGATGTGTGCCTGCCTGCCTTTGCCCTCTCTCTCCTCCCTCTCCTTCCTCTCTCTCCTTCTTCTGTATTCTAGGAACTGGGCACTGCCTACTCGCCAGGGACTGCCCTGCCCCCAGACCATAGGCTAGCTAGCCCGATTCAAACGGGTCTTCAAGACTGCATGTCCCCTGCATCCACCAAGGTCAAGTAAACCCTCCAAGGTCTTTGGCTGCTGTTGGCACCACCAGCTGCTACCTCCACCAACGTACTGCCACCCCAACCTGCAGCATCCTGGGGTTCAGCCCACTGAATCTCCCACCTCCCCAGCTGCCTCAGTCCCCACTGAAACTCCAAGCCTCAAGATCACCATCTGGCCAGGTTGTTCTGAATATGCCGTAATCTGACCTCACCCTCCACCCTTCCATTCTCCCAAATCATTCCAAACCCCTCTGAAATTCGTAGTCCTCCATCAACGAAGTCTCAGGGTATTTTCAATCTCTTGCCTGCAGGATGGAGTTGCCCTTCATTATGGTTGGGGAAGATTGACAGAAAGCAGGTTTGAGGGAGAGTATCAGGAGCTCTGTTTTTGATATGTTGGAGCTGCCAGCCACTTGATGGCTGCTCAGTTACACTGGACACATTCAACTCTGGAAGGGGGAGTGACTTGTCCTTATTAGAACCGACATCTATCTCAAATTTGGATTTGCAATGCACACCTGCAGTATCTCTGCAAGCATCCCTGAGAGCTTACAGAGTGATTCATTTATAGGCACAGAGTCCCAAATAGCATTGTCATGCACCAAAGAACCCTTTTATATGGCAAAAGATATATGACAGTGGCCACGTGACCATGGAATGCAGTAGGTTCTCGCATACATCTCATTACCTGGAAGCAGTAAGCTTGTTGGACCGGCTTACTAAATGTTCCAGAAAAACGTGAGCTTGGGGGTACTGTGTTTCAGAATGGGCTTTGTGTGTCGAATTACTGGCTGATATAAAGATAGCTTGATTTCATGGGTTCAGAAGCTAAGGGGAAAATGTAGGACTGACTCTTTGACCACCACTCTTGGTACCCATCCACTCTACTTCCCTAAGCTCTATTGGGCTGAAAATCTCAGTAAAAGATGTCCTCAACCTGGGCACAGGAAACTTCTGTGGAAACTGAAGCAAGTCTGTCAGCTGAGCAATTTGGTCTCTTCAAGGCAGGAGATTAGCAGGCAAGGAAAGGACCTCCTGTGCTCTCAGGGTTTATTGAGATGTGACTGGCATATAACATTGTATTGCTTTTAGGTGTAAGACATAACAATTGGATATATGTATACGTTACAAAATGATGGCCACAGTTTAGTTAAACACATCCTTCACCACACAGTTACAACTTTTTTTCTTGTGATGAATGGACTTCCCTGGTGGTCCAGTGGTGAAGACTCCACATTTCCCCTGCACGGTACATGGGTGTGATCCCTGGTGCAGGAACTAAGATCCTGCAAGCTTCCTGGTGCAGCCCTCCAAAACAAGTAACTGAAGAAAGATCTGCTCTCTTAGCCATTTTTAAATATGCAATATAATATTGTTAATTATGGCATTCCATCCCCAGAACTCATTTGTCTTAAAAGTTTGTACTTTTTGACCAACTTCACCGATTTCTCCCAGCCCTTCTTGTCCTGCCTCTGGCAACCACCAATCTGTTCCTTTGAGTTTGGTTTTTTAGATTCCCGTATCTATGTGAGATCATACAGAGTTTGTCTTTAGCTATCATTTCATTCAGCGTAATGTCCTGAAGGTTCATCCACGTTGTCTTGTATGGCAGGATTTCCTTCTTTTTATGGTTGCATAATATTCCATTATATATGTACATCTCATCTTCTTTATCCATCCTTCCATCCAACCATGAATTTAGGTTGTTTCTACATCTTGGCTATTGCTAATAATGCTGTAATGAACATGGAGGTGCAGATACCTCTTTGGGATAGTGATTGTGTTTCCTTTGGAAATATACTCCAAAGTAAATTGCTGGATCATACGATGGTTCAGTTTTTAATTTTTTGAGGGACCTCCATACTACTTCCCTTAATGGATGTACCAGTTCACATTCCCACTAACAATGCACGAGGGCTTTTCTCTACATCCTTGCCCACCCTAGTTACCTCTTGTCTTTTTGGTGATGGCCATTCCTACATGTGTGAGGTGATACCTCTTTCAGCTTTTTCCATAGGATACAAAGATGTATTGTGCTGTCTTCATCCATGCTCAGCAGTCTGACTCTTTGCAATCCACGGACTGTAGCTCACCAGGCTCTTCTGTTCATGAAATTTTCCAGGCAAGAATACTGAGTGGGTTGCCATTTCCTCCTCCTCTCATTCAGTTTTGATTTGCATTTCCCCGATGATTAGTGATATTGAGCACTTTTTTTCATGTATCTGTTAGCCATTTGTATGTCTTCTTTAAAAAATGTTCATTCAGCTCCTCTACCCATTTTAAACTTGGATCACTTGTTTTCTTTTTTGGCTATTAGGTTGTGTGAATTCTTTACATATTTTGAATATTAACCCCTCATCAGACACATGATTTGCAAGTATTTTCTCCCATTTGGTAGGTTGATTTTTTTCACTTTGTTGATGGTTTCCTTTGCTTTGCAGAAACTTTTTAGGCTGATGAAATCCCAGTGTTTGTTTTTGCTTTTTTTTTTCTTTAATTTTGGTGTCCAAATCCAAAACATTATTGCCAAGACTGATGTCAAGCATCTCACCCCTTATAGCTTCTTCTAGGAGTTTTATGGTTTTAGATCTTAGTTCAAGTCTTTAATCCATTTTGAATTCATTTTTTGTGTAACAAGTAGAGGTCCACTTTCATTCTTTTGCATGTGGCTGTCCAGTTTTCCTAACACCTTTCTCTAGCTAGTTTTAGGTACATATGAAAAATTCTGTATTGATTAAGAAGAGGTTAAAACTTCTCCCTCTTGACTAAAATTGAAATTGTATCTTCCACTTCACTAGTCCCACCCCAGAAAAACTATTATTCTTAATCACTATGGTTAAATCATTTTTGACTTGAATTTGATGTAAATAAGGCACTGAATATTCATGCATTGGTTTATTGCTTTTATGCTGAAGTTTCGGTTTTATTTACATGATTTCTACTCTGAACGGGCAGCTTCTGCAAGACAGGAAATAAGATTGTGCAAGTCTCTTTGCTACACAATTAGGTGCTTACCATTTATATCCCCCTTTTTTTGCTAAGGAAAGTGTTTTTTTTTTTTCCCCTTGCTTGAAAATAACACTCCACTCACTTATGACTATGGATAAATATATCATGCCTAGAAAAGAAATCTTTGAAAATTATACGTGTCCTTTCTTATTAAATCAGTTTCCAACTATCCTTTTGACAAATGTCCTAAAGTATTAACAGACTTAATTTTCCAGAGGTCAGAGGAGGGCAGAAAGAGGGTTGAGATGGAGAACATACAGTTAATTCAGTTAACAACCACACAGATTTAAGTGGGAACATGAGGAGCATCCCGGGCAGCGATAACACAAAAGGGCCCGCAGTCCGTGCTTCACCCCAGCTCAGACATCATAATAAGTGCAACTTTTATTAGATCTCTAATGGATAGTTAGTAATTCAAGCAAGGGGATGTTGCTTCCTATGATCTGTCTTTTAGGGAGTACACTTCTTTTTTTGCGGGGGTGGGGGGGAGGGGAGTACACTTCTTTCCTTTCTAATTGCGCTCCCTCCTAAGAATGAAAGCAGTGGTTCAGAGGGCAGTGTATCTTCTGACCAGATGAAATCAGTAAAAAATCAGGAACTCTCTCTTGGACGTGTCTCTTTAAAGAAAACAACTTCTGATCACGAACAATGGTTGTAGAGTGTACGAACAGATTCTTCTCATCTGCCTGGCACTTTTTCTCGTGTCTTTGAAATACCACGCTGGGTTTCCAGGTGTGAGAAGTGAGAACAGCCCTGGGAATCTGCACCCAGGCAGTACTTTGGTCCACAAATGAGCATGTATCTAAACTAAGGATGCTATACAACGATGCAAATCAGAAACGTATTTTCCTTATTACACAGCACCCTATTTGGAGGTAATTAAAAGGCAACTACTAAAAGCACCACTTTGGGGTTTTTTCCTAGCTTAATAATACTACAGAGGTATTGCTTGCCAACTGGTTGTGTAGGCTTCCCAGGTGACTCAGTGATAAAGATTTTGCCTGCCAATGCAGGAGACGCGGGTTTGATCCCTGGGTCAGGAAGACCCCTTGGAGAAGGAAATGGCAACCCACTCCAGTATTCTTGCTTGGGAAATCCCATGCACAGAGGAGCCTGACAGTCCACGGGGTCACTAATAGAGTCAGACATGACTTGGAGACTCAACAAGAACAACAAACAAACAACTTTTTCTGTACAATAAATATTAGGTTCATTTCTTAATCAGTATGAGAATGGGCTCTTTTTTTTTTTTTTTGCTTTAGCTGCTACTTATACTGTTACAATACATTTGAAAGCAACAAACCTAAAGTGAATGGAAAATCGGTGCCAAGTTTTATTATTATAAATGTCAGGGGAAACAAATGGATTGAGTTTCTCTGGCTGCAAAATGGAGGAAAATCATTAGAGGTGAAGAGCTCTGTAGCCTTGCTAGGATCCAGCCATAAAAGCAGTGGGGAGAAGATCTCTTATGTGGAGCTTGGGGCCAGGAAAATACCAGAATGTCCATTGCTGACATTTGTGTGGCCGGATGAAGCAGAAAGTAAGGTGTACATAAGACTGAGAAATGAGCGGCATTGTGGACATTATCAGTCGAGTGACCCTGGGACCAGCTCAGAGCGCTGTGCTCTGAGACCATGAGTAGTTAGGAAGACACTGCCCAGGGAATGGCTTATATCCCATTATTGTATTAAAGGGACCNGGATGAAGCAGAAAGTAAGGTGTACATAAGACTGAGAAATGAGCGGCATTGTGGACATTATCAGTCGAGTGACCCTGGGACCAGCTCAGAGCGCTGTGCTCTGAGACCATGAGTAGTTAGGAAGACACTGCCCAGGGAATGGCTTATATCCCATTATTGTATTAAAGGGACCTGCATTCGGCCTGCTCTTGAAATGACAGCTAAGTAATCATTAAAGGAAACAGACTGATTCAATTTTTTTTCAATTTGGAAAACACAAATAATATGTAGAATAATTTGTCCTAATTGTATGCCTCATCCTTTTCAAGGATGAAATAAAATTTCAAAGAGCAAGAGTTCAGACCTCAGCACTAACTTTCTTCTGAGTCATCACAGGCTTGATCATGTTCAGTGCCTGATCTTGCCCTTTCTGTTACTTAGACTTTTCGAAGAATGGTTCATGAATACAGCATGTATTATTGGGAAATTGCATTGGTCTCAAACCTTCAGCTCTTTAAAAATTAGATCTTAATCTCAAATTCCTTCAGCTGTCTTTGCTTACTCTAGTGAAATACATTGGGCTTAAATTGTGTGAGTGAGTGTTCAGTCACTGCAGTCATATCTGAGTCTTGGCAATCCTGTGGACTGTAGCCCACCTCTGTCCATAGCAGGCAAGAATACTGGAATGGGTTGCCATGTCCTCCTCCAGGGATTAAATTGTATACATCCTTTTAATTATATGTCAAATTATTTGTTAATTATTTTATTAAAAGATGGGAAAAGGATTCTCAACAAGCAATATGATAGAATGAAATAATTGCACAGCAATTAAGAAAGAACTCTTTGATTTTTGTTTTCAAAAGATGATATAAATTTTTAATTAAATCTTAGTCCCCTCTATATCTTGTCTGATTCCATTTCCTCCAATTAACTAAAATATTAGGAGTTTAAAGTTGCTTATAAACATTTTTAGGGGATCTAATGTTTCGAGGTTTGATTACTTGATGAAGAGCATTAAGTATTTACCATATTATTAAGATTAAAATTTATCCTGGAAAACACTTTGCTATATCACTCCTGTTTCAGGGTGTCTCACTCAGCTTCACCATCACATTCTTTATGCATCAGGGATCCACCAACTATGGGCCATGGACCAAGTTGTCCCAAGATTGTATAGCATATAAGCTAAGCATAATTTTTATATTTTTAAATGGCTTAAAAAAATCAAAAAATAATATTTGTGATGCATGAAAATTACATAATTCAAATGTCAAATAAAGTTTTATTGGTCTACATTCATGCTCAACCCTATATATGCTGTCTATGCATGCAAGCTCAGTAGCTAGGTCGTGTCTGACTCTTTGTGACCCCATGGACTATAGCCTGCCAGGCTCCTCTGTCCGTGGGGTTTCTTAAACAAGAATACTAGAGAGGGTTGCCATTTCTTTTCCAGGGGATCTCCCCAACCCAGGGATCAAACCTGAGTCTCTTGCATTGGCAGGAGGATTCCTGACCACTGAGCCACTAGGAAAGCCCTGTATACTATCTATGGCTGCTCTCAAACTCTGCAAAGATTGCAAGTTGAATCATTGCAACTGAGACCATATGGCCCACAAAGTCCAAGGAATTTATCCTCGGACCTTTTCCTTGATGATTAACTGTACTTATTCTGATTCTATGGTTTTGTGTTTCTTCTACTGTAACCCAGAGAAAATGAAGCTAAATTGAGTCTTGGAGGAAAGAATCAACATAAGCCAACAGAATGCCGAGTAATTGAAAGCAATTGACAGTGAAGAGGCTGGACAGGAAGTCTGCAGAGAAGCTAGGTGAGAGCAAATATTAGTGTTTTACTCTATATTTTTAAATCTTTTACAGTACGGTTATGAGTCACAGGTACTCGAACAGCTGTCACAGACAAGTGGCCTGAGTGCATTCTGTTCAGTCCAGTTCAGTTGTTCAGTCCAGTGCAATTGTTCAGTCATGTCTGACTCTGCGACCCCGGGACTGCAGCATGCCAGGCTTCCCTGTCCAACACCAACTCTCAGAGCTTGCTCAAACTCATGTGTTCACTAGAGGCCAGGAAAACCCAAAAGGACCTAGGAATCAAGACACAGGCGTGGAGAGGAGTGAACACCACAGATGATAGATTCCAACGCAGCTGATCCCAGGAGAAGATGTGGGGTGAAGCTGCGGCTTTAGAGACTTGAATTAACTGTGGGGAGGAGCTTCTTTAGGGGTGAGCTACTTAGAGCAGCAGGAAAATTTAGTCACAGATGATTCGGGAAAACTGAGAGTCTTTTCCTTTGGATATTTTAAAAATGGAATTTAAAAGTGCTTACTTCTGACTGTGTGTGTGTGCTGTGTGCTTAGTTGATCAGTCGTGTCCGACCCTTTGTGATTGCATGGACTGTAGCCCGCCAGGATCCTCTGTGCATGAAATTCTCCAGGCAAAAATACTGGAGTGGGTTGCCATTCCCTTCTCTAAGAGATCTTCCCCACCCAGGGATCAAACTTGGGTCTCCTGCATTGGCAGGCGGATTCTTTACGCACTGACTCACCAGGGAAGCCCTGTTTCTGACTAGTTAGATACAGTTCAGCTGTGGGTTGAAATAGGCAGTATCTTCTTGTTTGGTTAATAGAGAAAAAAAGCTAATAGCAACTTTGAGTGTCTCAGTCACCATGCGTTCATTTTTAAATAAAATAAAGGTCAGGGATGGATTTATGTGTCCAAATTACCTAACTGAATCCTGGAGGATGAACTCAAATCTAATTTTAATATCTCTTATGAATATCTTCATTATAAATAATCTCAATTATTCACCTGTAGTTCAAGTTCAGACCTTCAAATCTTTTACATGTCTTCAAATCTTACATGTCTTTTATATGTCACACATATCTGTGTGATTAAATATATATAAATATTTAAATATATTATGTGATATATTTATTAAATATATTTATATATAATGTAAATATATAGTATAATATATACTACAAAGAGAAAGGCAAGCTCCTGGACAATTTGCTACACTAAAATCTCACTATTTTGGACTTGGGAGAAAAAATCTAAAACATTTCATTTTAAATGAATTTAAAACTAAATAAATGTGTTGCATAACATAAACTAGGATTTTAAAAAGTTGTTTTCAATGAACAAATAGGAATTATCTGCCTGCTATTAATCTGTACTGGCAGTGAAAGGAGACAGACTTCTGTGGAAAGTCAGCACTGTCTGCACTTCATCCCAGTTTTGAAACAGACAATGATTTCCTGTGGGCTGGCTTCCTTGTCTCCTTCCTCCCTGCGAAGTGACAATCTTCATTTCTGATTCTGAACAAAAAGGGACAGAGACAAAGAAAGAGAAGAGGAGCAAGCACCAAGTGCAGGCTCTGTAAAGGAGGAGAGCAAACAAAATGCCAGCAATTAAAGATACAGGCCCATCCTCACACGCAAGAAATTATCGCCATCGCTGATTTGCTTTAAAATTCATCCCTCAAGGAGTATATTTATCACCCCCTAATGCTTACATCCTAGTCAACAAAAGATCCAGTAAACTTAAGTGAATCTGAATATCATCTTGAAATCCTGCTTATTAAGTCATATTAGTAATTACTGAAAATCACGGCTGTTTTCACTGGAGACATTTCAACCTTCACTTTTTGAACTGTGATGATTAGAAGTGATATTAACCTTCCCATTTAATTTGCTTTCATTGATTTTCAACTGTTATCTCCGTAACCATAGCAATATTTAAGTAAATATTGTTTAACATGAAACAATTATGTAAATAGTAGACTTACAACTAGTTAATAATTTGTACCTTTCATACTCTGATGTTTTCTGCCTTTTTTGAATTTTTGTCTAGTTTGTTTCACTTTTTCTATTTCATATTCAGAACTCATATTTCATTTAGTCTGTTTCCCAATTTCTCCAGCTCTTCTTTTTTTTAATGTTCTTTCTCAAGCCTTTATCAAGTATAGAAGAAAAGCTTTAGTGATATATATATATATATATAAAGTATATAGTTTAGAAAACTTATCAATTTTTGCCTAACTAAAATATTTATGCCATTTTGATTCCACTTGTTTGACTTAGCATGAATAGAATGCTAGATTTCTAATTTTTTAAAAAAACAGATATGCAACAAGCAACAAAGTTTTACTGTATAGAACAGGGAAATATAATCAATACCTTGTAATAACCTATAATGGAAAATAATCTGAAAAATAATATGTGTATATAGGTGTAATTGAATTACCTTGCTGTGCACCTGAAACATTGTAAGTCAACTATACTTCAATTAAAAAAAAATATATATATATAAAGAAAAATAAATAAATAAAAACTGCTGCTGCTGCTGCTGCTAAGTTGCTTCAGTCGTGTCTGACTCTGAGCGACCCCAGAGATGGCAGCCCACCAGGCTCCCCTGTCCCTGGGATTCTCCAGGCAAGAACACTGGAGTGGGTTGCCATTTCCTTCTCCAATGCATGAAAGTGAAGAGTGAAAGTGAAGTCGCTCAGTCGTGTCCGACTGTTAGTGACCCCATGGACTGCAGCCTTCCAGGCTCCTCCGTCCATGGGATTTTCCAGGCAAGAGTACTAGAGTGGGGTGCCATTGCCTTCTCCAAATAAACACTAATGAGTATCTATTACAGCAAGGGAGAAACTCCATGTTATGGGTTACTAAAAGAACAATTGATTCAGAACCTGTGTCTTTCTGGGAGAGATTCGCCCCCAAATTCTGTCTGCAGGGAGATCTGCAGGAGGTCCCTGACCAGTCACCTCCCCCAGATCAGAAGCTCTAGGCCAGATGTGAGCCCCTACCTCTTCTCAGGGTCTGTCTGGGGAAGCCAGGGGTCCTGCCTACATTTCTTGAAGCTTCCAGGAACCAGGAAGAGGGAAGAACTGATTGGGTGCTGCTTTTCTCCCACCCCCTTCCTTTTCTCCCCCTCCCTTCTCTTCTTCTTCCTCCTCCTCCTTATGGAAATGAATATAATTTTTTTTTAATTCCATTAGAAAAGTATTGTTAGCCAAAAAAAAATAAAGTATGCGTGCCTCCATTCACTCATCCACCCATTCATTCACTCCTCTGTGCTGGCTGCCCTCACGGTATGCTGGCTTATACACCGTCTTCCACATGCATGGCGTACTCATAATTTCCTACGGAGTCCTAGGCAACCTACATATTTTCTTTCCTTGATACACCCCCAGCCAAGACAGTCACATGGTGTGCTTCTTTCTTTATTCAGATTCTGCTCTGTACCCGTTCCTGGGAGACCCGCGCTCTCTGCTCTTCATCAACCCCAATCTAGTTCTTTTCTCTCTCCCCGACTTAACCTCTGGTACCTTATTTGTTTATCATTTGCATCTCCTGACTAATGTTTCAATTCCTTGAGAGCAGGAAGTTGATTTCATTTGCTGTTGTGTTCCAGGAGCCTCGAATAGTGCCTGGCACGTGGTGGGTACTGAGTATGCATTTGCAGAATGAATGAATGACTCCCTAGCCATCCTTCTCCTTGGCTTTCTGCATCCACTTACTCATTAAGGTCTGAAAATTCTTCATGGGGCCTTTCCTTTCCCTGGTCATCATCAAAACCCAGTGCACCTTCTGCCTGCAGACAGGCCTCTCTCAATTTCCCCCATTTCGCTCTCAGATCTACACTGAACACTGATGTGAGCTGATGTCACACCTTTCAGCCTCTCTGTCTGTCTTTCTCTCTTCAGTCAAATAATTGAAAAGCCAAGTGGAAAGTTGCTGTATAACACAGGGAGCTCAGCCCGGTGCTCTGTGATGACCTAGAGGAGTGGGACTGGGAGTGGTGGGAGGGATGCTCAAGAGGGTGGGGATATAGATATACTTATGGCTGATTCACGTTGTTGTACAGTAGAAACCAACACAACACTGTAAAGCAATTATCCTTCAATTAAAATAAATTTTAAAAAATTAAAAAGATGAAAATAACCTAGTATTCTTAAAAGAAAACCCCAGGAAAGTTATTCTCTATTACCTTTAACATAAGTACAAAATCCTTAGCTTGACTTTCAATGGACTTCACATCATGGGGTTAAAATATTCAGATTTTATTTCTAATTGTTCTAATTGCACCTCTCTTTCCACGGTCTTGGACTAGTCTAGGTCCAAACTTATTTCCAGTTCCTTCCTAACAGTCTTGCTCCAGCTTCTTCAAATAGGGCACAAATTCCAAGGCTTGGCTCAGGGCCCACCTTCTTCTATTAATCCTACATCCCAGTGACAGCCCCTCTGAATTAGGAGCCCTTCCTACCTTGGGATCACTCACTTCTCTCCTCATCCCATGATACAGCCTCAGGAAATTCTTCTGCGTTAAACAAATTTTTGCTTAACGTTCCATTGTCAGGTATCTTTTAAATTTGTTTGTGTTCCTGCCAAATGTGATTAATTGGGTTATTGTTAATTAAAACATTCAATATGAATATTAGTATAGACTAGGATACACTGCAGCGATGAGGCGACCCTCAGACCTCAGTGGCTTGATGAGTAGGCACTTTCTGGTCCATACTCCTCACCCCGTTCAAGTCTCCGGGGAGCTTGCCTTTCGTCATCCCCCAAAGAGCTGGCTAAGGGATGCTGCACACTTCACAGGTGAGCACCCTGCTCATTATAGTGGGGAGCTGAGAGCGTGGGGGGCTCACTCCACATCCTAAGTTCCTCAGATCAGATGTGACATTCATCACCCTCACTCATAGCCTTTTGACCAGAGAAACTCCCATGGCCTTACCTAACTGCAAAATTTGGGATAACACATAGATATCTAACTGAAAAATTTGTCTTGTGAATAACTCACAGACAGTCACACAAATTGATTGACCTCACCTAGGATGGATCAGACAGTAGGTAAGTTTCAAGATAGTAGCTGTTTCATACCACTGAGAGATGCCACATCATCTATTTGCAGAATTGAGAATAAGTATCTTATTACTGTGATTTCATTTAAGGTGACAGCTCAATTCAACACCAAGCCATAACAAGCTTATTTTATGCCTTGGAGTTAAGAATCAACAGTTGTTGATTCTTGTGGATGCCAAACCAGTATTTTAAAAGCTTATTTGCAAAGTCTTAAAAGGATTTTCACATATCCCAAGATGACAATGGAAATCACCTCTTTTTAAAATATGTGGTCAACACCTGGTTAGAAAAAAATGTCTGTTTCTTAGCCTCTCTGACTAGCAATTGGGCAAGGAATTCTGACCCTTCTTATGTCATTTAGTCTCTGCAGAAGGATGTTCAGGTCAGAGGTGCTCTTCTCAGCTTCCCCACTGAAGTGACAAGATCTATAATCAGTTAATGAAATGTTTTCATGAATCATGACACGGGTATTTCACTGAAATGTAACTGAAATAGCACAGCCTATTCTGGCTTGAAAAGATAAAGCTGTGTGCAAACTTATTATGCTGTAAAGAACAGCGCTATGTTCATTACGTTCAAATCACGCTTGGAAGACTTGCATTCGGATAAGCTGAAGTCAGGATAAAGGCTGGGTTACTTTTTGTGGGACAGATGGTGTCTTCTGGGAGGCACTGCTGAAGTCCTAATAGCTGTTCCATATTCTGTATCAAAAAATATTCTGTTTTTTAAAGCTGGATTTTCTAATTGTAACTTTCAGAAGATTTTCCCTTCATGTGAAATAAGAGTTTTGAGAGGACCTTTGTAATCTGCCTGAGTGGCAGATACCTGTAGCATCGGCACTTGTTTTTCCTCCCTCTCTTCTCTTTTACTTCCCTCTCTCTTTCCTTTTGCCTTGGCTACAGAATTTTGACTTAAGGATTTATTAAACCTTACTGTTCATGGACATGATCATTGGCCCATATAGGATGTTCTCTCATTTGCTACTGAGTGAGTGAGTTTGGCTGTTTTTCTACTTGGTCTCGTGTTTCAGCATCCTTTCTGTCAGGTAAATATTTATTTATTTATTTGGCTGCTCCAGGTCTTAGTTGCAATGTGCAGGATGTTTAGTCGCAACATTGGGGATCTACTTCCCTGACCAGGGATAGAACCTGGGCCCCTTGAGTTGGGAGCACAGAGTCTTAGCCACTGGACTGCCAGGGAAGTCCCTACAGGCAAATGTAGCATGCATCTTTGTATTTGCATGCTTTCTTGCAAAACATGTATTATTTTTCGTAGGTGTCCTTAGCTAATGTAAATAGTCTTTTAAATCTCATTCTACCTTATATTTCCCTGGTAGTTCAGAGGTTAAAGCATCTGCCTGCAATGTAGAAGACCTGGGTTCGATCCCTGGGTTGGGAAAATCCCCTAGAGAAGGAAATGGCAACCCACTCCAGTATTCTTGCCTGGAGAATCCCATGGACGGTGGAGCCTGGTGGGTTAGAGTCCATGGGGTCTCAAAGAGTTGTACATGACTGAGTGACTTCACTTTCACTTTCACCTTATATTTTAGGCTCATGTAGGTTGATATGTGAACTTCCATGGAGTCTAATTGTTGCACGGTAGACCACTCCATGCATCAGCCACGGGTCACCTTACCAGTGAAGGAACCAGGTCACCTCCAGCCTCCTCCCAGCATGAACAATGTTTCACCGAATACCCTCAGGTATGCCCCTAATGGGCTTGCATCTTAATTTTGGAGGGGGCTTCCCTGGTGGTTCAGTGGTTAAAAAAAAATCCACCTGCCAATCAATACAGGAGACTTGCAGGAGACAGGGATTCAAATCCTGGGTCAGGAAGATCCCCTGGAGAAGGCAATGGATACCCACTCCAGTATTCTTGTCTGGAGAATCCCATAGACAGAGGAGCCTGGCAGGCTACAGTCCATGGGGTCACAAAGAATTGGACACAGTTTAGGAAGTGAAAGCAGCAAGAGAAAAGGAGGCCTCTGCCTCGTGCAATCACTCTCTGAAGGGGCGCCCAGCCCTGCCTTGTCAACATGGATGCTGAGGAAGCCATCACCTCAGTACCATTTGAATCTGCCTCCCAGCCTCACTGGCCTTGACGAGGGGTCAATACTGAATGCACACTGGACCAGTGACTTCAATCCCAGGGTATTCAGGACTCGGTGAAGAACAGATTGATTTGGAGGAAGAAGGAATCTCAGGGCAGTTAGTCAGAGTGATGAGACAGAAGCCCCGCTCTCTGGAGAGAACCCTCTGGTTGTTGAAGATCCAGAGGAAGCTGAGGAGTGATGGATGGGAGGGCTCCCGGGGCGCCATGCATTCCTGGCTCCAGGGCTGCAGAGGAGCCGCCCCCGCCTCGACACCTCCTGAGCCCCAGCGGTCGGTGCCGAGCCGTGGGGCGAGCAACGATCCAGTTCTGGCGAAACATCATCTTCTCTCACATTAAATTAATGAGGTTAATTTGAATGTTCTTGCTCTTGTAGTTCTGCTGGTAATTAATTGGTAAATTTGTTTTGGTTTTATAACTGTAAACGAGTCACAATCATAGGGAGCTTACACCTAATTTTATGTTTCTTTATATTCGACTAGCAATGTGGTAAAAAGAGGAAGTGTTAGTTGCTCAGTTGTGTCCAGCTCTTTGCAACACCATGGACTGTAGCCCGCCAAGCTCCTCTGTCCATGGGGCTTTCCAGGCAAGAATACTAGCGTGGGTTGCAATTTCCTTCTCCAGGCGATCTTCCCGACTCAAGGATCAAAACTCAGTCTCCTGCATCTCCTGCATTTGCAGGCCAATTCTTTACCACTGAGTCCGTTGAGAAGGTCACAGGAGAACCTTGGGCTGAGGCAAGGGAAGGGCAGGCTGAGCTGCAGGAAAGAGGCTGTCACAAACCAGTCTACGAAAACCCACTGGGAGGCCAGTCCTGCCCCTTGTGCCTGGATGCACAGTTTCCCAGGCCTCTGGCCCTGGGCTGGGGACACAGTCCCTGGGTACGGCGGAAGTGCTAGTGTGGCCCGGGAGCCTGGAACCAGTCCAGCAGCCCATCTCTTGCTGCCAGTGGGGATATGTCTGGGTCTGTTCTCTGAGCCCCCGCCTTCTGGTTCAGACTTGGGCTTGTGTGAGCCTGAGTGGCTGGGCCTCACTCACCTCCCCACACCCCAGGGCAAGGACGGCCTGGAACACAGACTTCTGGTTCTCTCAGGATCTGATGTTGGAGGTGAGCCGTGCTCCCCACAGGGCTGTTTCTGTAAGCAACTCTCCAAACGCAAGAAGGAGGTTCAGACACCAGGCAGGGGAGAGAAACGACAAATGCACACTCTCCATGCCTTTTATATCTTTATCCAAGTGATTGTCAAAAGTGCAGGCTAGGATCCGGGATGAGGACGGCAAGACTTGGCAAGAGGCCGTCAGCCTGCCACTCGGTCCATATTGACGACCAGCAGGGTGACTCCACGGCGCGGAACCAGGCAGCCTGTGAGATTCGGCTCCGTGCTCTGCCACATCCACAAATCATGTTTTCTCCCACATCCACGAGGCGAGGGGAGGGAGGAGCTGGGTGGAGAGCAGGTTAGCTCTTGTTTCCGTCGTGCTCTTTCATCTGGCTGGATGAATTTCCAGAACCATGTAAATCCAAGGCTTTTTTCATGACCACAATCACATCTGCCTTTGTACCTGACTCCCTGGGGAGCAGGAACAGACGCGGAGCTCCTGCAGTTCACACTTCACTGCTCTCCGGCTCAAGGTCTTTGTTAAGACTCCGTTTGATCGTTTCGCTTTTGATCTGTCCGTCTACTTGCAAGGAGCCCTCCCAGTCTGCCCAGGGCCTTGGACCGCAAACACTCCGAGAAGACCCTCTTAGGACCCCCTAGCTCTTGTTTACCTTGGCTCATCATTCCATCATGCCTCTCTCTATGACAAACCTGCCGGACTTGACAAAGCACTAATGCAGGGAAAGCCCAGGCCTGTTTGTCCACACACTTGTCTTTAAACAGCTGGTGTAGGCCGAGGACAGGAGGTGGGAGGTAGATGAGTGGACAGGATATTACATCAGCAAGCTCAGGAAGCCAGTAGCTGGTCAGTGAGAACCAAGTTATGCTTCCTTTTGGACCAGATTGAAAGAACAGAGAAGCCCAAGGAATGCAGGAGAGAACGATAAAGTAACAGATGTCAAGAAAGCCTACATATTAATCAAATAAATATCAATTACTTGTGATGTATTTTCTAAAGCAGATATATATATATATATATATACGCTATACACATTTATATATATGCTATACACATATTATAGGGCTTTCCAGATGGCAAAGAACCATGGTAAAGAACCCACCTACCAATGCCAGAGACACAGGTTCAATCCTTGGATCAGGAAGATCCCCTGGAGGAGGACGTGGCAACCCACTCAGCATTCTTGCCTGGAGAATCCTGTGGACAGAGGAGCCTAGCAGGCTACTGTCTATGGAGTCACAGAGTTGGACATGACTGAGCAACTGAGCACCCGTGCATGCATACATATTACATATACATATTGTGTCTGTGTGCATGCCAAGTTGCTTCAGTCATGTATGACCCCATGGGACCCATGAACCATAGCCCACCAGGCTCCTCTGTTCATGGGATTCTCCAGGCAAGAATACTGGAGTGGATTGCCATGCCCTTCTCCAGGGTCTCTTCCCAAACTAGGGATGGAACCCTTGTCTCTTATGCCTCCTGCATTGACTGGTAGATTCTTTATCACTAGCGCCACCTGGGAAGCCCCGTGTGTGTGTGTGTGTGTGTAGCTTGTGTATATATAGATATTCTTTGTATAGCTTGTGTATATATAGATATTCTTTTCCAGATTTTTTCCCTTATAGATTATTACAATATACTGAGTATAGTTCCCTGTGCTATACAGTAGGTTCTTGTTGGTTATCTATTTTATACATAGTATATGTATGTTACTAGGGCATCTTCTAAATTGAAGTGACTGCAAACCATAGAACATGCACAGCCAGTTGCTAGTACTTTTTTCTTTTTTTGGCCACACAACCCAGCTTGCAGGATTTTAGTTCCCTGATCAGGGATTGAACCCTGCCCACAACTGTGAAAGATCAGAGTCCTAACTCCTGGACTGCCAGGGAACTCCCAGTTGTTAGCATTTAATTACTAGNAAGAAGTGACTGCAAACCATAGAACATGCACAGCCAGTTGCTAGTACTTTTTTCTTTTTTTGGCCACACAACCCAGCTTGCAGGATTTTAGTTCCCTGATCAGGGATTGAACCCTGCCCACAACTGTGAAAGATCAGAGTCCTAACTCCTGGACTGCCAGGGAACTCCCAGTTGTTAGCATTTAATTACTAGTGAATGTTAGAATGTTGGTCCCAAATATAATATCTTAATTACTCTGTATAAAACTGTATCAGGATGAGGCATTTCAGTGTGGACAGAGCCTTCAGTGGAAAATGCCTGGCCTTTTAAGCTGCATACAAAGGCAGCTCAGTGGCTGTTTGTTACACTCATCATCAAATCCTAAGGTACTTTGATAAGAAAGCCTTTTATCCATCCTCATTTAATAGAATGGGAAACAGAGCGATAGGAGAACTGAGCTTCTCATGGTCACAGTAATCTGGTGTCAGAATACTCAGATAATTAGAGTGATGTTTATTAAATACTCTCTTGGCAAATTAATCATGTGTACGTGAAAACAAATTTGTCCTCTCTTCAGAGAGAAGTAAAATGAAAGACATTAGCGGATAGGATGTCAGGCCTGAATTCTCTCTCACAGGTATTAGAAAAGCCATCTGTCCGGGTCCTCCTGTCCCGTTCTTCCAGCTCTGTGGTCCCTCTCATCCTCCCCAGCTGCTGGAGAAGGAGCTTGGAAGGGTCTCACGGTGAGGGTTGGTGAAATCTGGGTATCCTTCTCAGGGTTTTCTCTCAGTCCTCCCACTAACTTGCAGCCAGGTCCTCTCTCTTCAGCAGGGGACTTACAGGGTCTTGGCTAGGCAGTCTCAGCTTGGGGTCCCACCCATTGTTGCATGCCTGTGGACCCTGGAAAAGTTACCCCCCAAGTTTCCTGCACTGTGTATTGAGGACAGAAACAGTACCTTCCCCACAGTTTGTTGATAAAAGAGTCCATCAGGACGCTGGTCAGATGGCTGGTACATAGTAAATTTCCAATAAAGACCATTTATTATTATTTCAATAATCCTCCCCGTTGTGCCTTTTCCTTGCAAGAATGATTACATGTATGTGACATGTATGGAAGCGAGAGACTCAGATGTTGAGTGAAAAGAATACTCAAAGGGCTGTTTTTTGTGCTTTAGAACAGGGTGGCGTGGGCTTCTCGGGTGACTCAGTGGTAAGAATCCGCCTGCGATGCAGGAGACCTGGATTTGATCCCTAGGTTGGGAAGATCCCCTGGAGGAGGGCACGGGAACCCCCTCCAGTATTCTTGCTTGGAGGATCCCCTGGACAGAGGAGTCTGGCAGGCTACAGTCCGTGGGGTCCCAAAGAATCGGACAAGACTAAAGCAACTGGGCATGAAAACACACTGCTGCTTGAAAACAACCCCGTTACACGATTACCACAGAGCACGTGCTCGTGATGGAACCCTACACTCTGGCCCCTCGATCCTTTGAGGGCTCTGTACTTCAACTAAGCACATATCTATCAATAGTAACGTCCAGATAATTCTTATGGACCATATCTGAGTACACTCTAGTTTGAACTTTCACATTTTGATTTCAAAACATGTAGTTTTCCTTCTTCATGAAGTCTGATACCATAACAATATAACTAACTTCAAAGAAGAAAGCTGTCATATTTATAATTTTCTAAGAACACTTTTTTATTTGAAAAATATCCTTTTACAGAAAAAGTACATTTTGACAGTGATCAAAACAAACAAACAAAACAGGATGGAAGTGTTTTGAAGGGTGAGATGCTTTTACTTTTACTAATTTATTCTTCGACCAAGAGATGTTTTTCAATTATAGAGTCATGCTTAACGTGGGAGGAGTGAGAAGTCTGTTAATGTGACAGTTTTGGAAACTTCCAAATTTTTTTTAAGACAACAACAGCAACAGTGAAGCCTTCTGCTTAAAAACAATGATGTCTTTTCATTTTTTAGTCTTCAGAACATCTGAGTTTATAACTCCCAGCCCCCTAATTTCTTTTTGTCTTTTGCTATACTCCAGAAATATACATCTACTAAATTTCCAGACCCCAAGGTCAAGTCTGGATAGAAGACATCTTCCTAAGAATATCATCCCAAGACATGGATTCTCTTAGCCTGGATTTAAGTTATGTATTTTCATGATGTGTTTAAAAGTTTGGGGGTTCTGAACATATGTTTCTCTCAATTCATAAAATAACTTATTCCAGCTCCAATTCATTCCCCAAAATATTTTGATGACTTCCTGAAAGCTTTTATTAGAGATACAATTAGGAAGAAAAATGAGTATCATAAGAGTCAGTCTAACTGCTTCTAATGGTGTTGTTCTGAGCTTTCTCACCGTGAAAACAAAGAGGAAAATGAGATTAGTTACAACATTCATGTTGTTTTAAAACCTAACCACCCACTACTTGCTTATGAGGAACACATTCTGTCCTGGTCCTGAGGCTTGAGAGAAGTTTTCCAATTACATCTCATAAATAGGAAAGTTTGTAATATAATTTTTCAATGTTCCACAAGATTCCCAAAATGAAAGCAGTACTGAATTGCATGTGACTGTCTTTTCATTGGTAGAAAACGTGATTGCTGTTTAATGGCTAAGATGTATTGAACTCTTTGAGACCCCATGGACTGTAGCCCGCCAGGCTCCTCTGTCCATGGCATTTCCCAGGCAAGAATACTGGAGTGGGTTGCCANCGTGATGATAGCTAGACTCACAGGCCCAGAATTCCTAAGGAAATAAGGGGAAACATTGGTTACCAGGCAGAGGTTCTCATGCCTTGCGTGGAAGGGGTGGTGGTAGGAGGCAGTGACTCCCAGACCCCACAGCTGTGCTGGGGTCTGGATGCTCTGTACCAGTGATACAGGGGCAGCTCTTTGCCCCAGTCTCTATTTGCATCTTCTTTGTGTATAAGTTGACGGATGTTTTAAATCCATAAAGAAGATAAAGAATCTGCCTGCGATGCAGGAGACCCAGGTTCGATCCCTGGTCAGGAAGATCCCCTGGAGAAGGGAATGGCTACGTACTCCGGTACTCTTGCCTGGGAAATTCCCCAGACAGAGGAGCCTGGTGGGCTACAGAGTCATAGGGTGACTGAGTGACTAACATTTTCACAAAGGAGGCCAAGCACCAAAGAGTTGATGCTTTTGAATTGTGGTGCCGGAGAAGACTCTTCAGAGTCACTTGGGCAGCAAAGAGATCAAATCAGAGAATCCTAAAGGAAATAAACTCTTAATATTCTTTGGAAGGACTGATGCTAAAACTGAAGCTCTGATACTTTGGCCACCTGTGACAAAGAGCTGACTCATTGGAAAAGACCCTGATGCTGGGAAAGGTTGAAAGCAAGAGCAGAAGGGAGTGGCAGAGGATGAGATGGTTGAATGGCATCACCGACTNAGGAAATAAACTCTTAATATTCTTTGGAAGGACTGATGCTAAAACTGAAGCTCTGATACTTTGGCCACCTGTGACAAAGAGCTGACTCATTGGAAAAGACCCTGATGCTGGGAAAGGTTGAAAGCAAGAGCAGAAGGGAGTGGCAGAGGATGAGATGGTTGAATGGCATCACCGACTCGATGGACATGAGTTTGAGCAAAGTCCAAGAGATGGTGAAGGACAGGGAAGCCTGGTGCGCTGCAGTCCGTGGGATCACAAAAGAGTCAGACACAACTGAGCCACTGAACAACAGATTCATCAACTGTAGAATGCATAGTTATTTAGTACAGCACTGATTTTAAAAGTTGCTACCAGGCCTAACTATAAAATACCCCCAAGGCTAAGACATGCCAGCTGTCAGAGATGTGAACACATGGAAACAGGGAGAAGTGGAGAAGCAGCTCAGAGGAAAATAGAACTTAAGCTGGTCTGTGAAAACTTCCGGAAGGAAAAGGGCAGGAACCTTAGCACGGCCTGGGCTTTCAAAGGCAAACATTTAAATGGCAGGAAAAACCATGGAGTCCCTAAGAAAGAATCCACGAGGTAGCATGAGGGTCTCTGGCCAAGAGTCAAAGGCCAAGGGTCAGGGCAGGGGACTGGGGCCACGTGGGTCCCAGTGGCTGCAGCTCTGGGTTCTGTGGACACACCCAAGTGCTATTGGTCTGTGCCTGTGATGAGGAAGACAGGCCCACCTGAGGGTGGGGGCTGGACCACTCGCCTGGGCTAATGGCGCGGCCTGCAGTCTGATGGCAAAAGGGGCTTTAGGGAGCCAGAGGCTGGGAGTGGGAAGAGTGGCAAGCAGTCTTTAGGATTAGTTGAACGTGGCTGCTTCCTGGGCAGGCGTAAGAGGCCTCAGGAAGGTAAACAACTGCCCAGGTCACATCGCCTGCACCCTGGAGGGAAATTCCATCCACCGCTCAGGGCTGCAGCCAACCACTCCCCCACCTCCCCACCCAGACCAATCCCTTCTTTCACCTGATGGTGGAGTCTGAAGGAAACAGGAGCTATGACTCTGTTAGCACTGATCATCAAAAGAGCTTCCTTGTGATTATCTATAATGAATCAAAGGTGTCACTGATTTATTGCCTACAGTTTAAATTTCATTTATGCCTCCGAAAATTAAGCCTTGTGAAGCAGTTCACCGTCACATGCTCTTTTGTGTGGGGGAAAAAGTTATTCATTTCCTAATCCTGTCTGGTGTTTCCAACTCTGAATATAAAGCTGATTTGTCCCTAAAGAAAGCAGCTTTGAGAGACAGGTCTTTGCTTCTTCAGCTCTAAGATGACACTCTGTTTTGTCCTTCGAGAGGGTCTTCCTGGGGACTGCACTTTGAAAGGAAGCCAGGTAGCAACCAGACTGCCAGTCCAGAGATCTGAGCAGAATTAACTTGTCAAAACCCAGTCCAGTTGTTAGATATATCCCCTATTTCCCTCTTTTGTCTTTATCCTGTTCCAAATTTAAATCGAATCAGGAAACATTAAAGAGAGATAGGTGATATTAAAGATGCTGTAAATGAGAATCTGTCCTGTCCATTGCCAAACATTTTCAAACTCCCTTTTTTAAGGGTTTCCCTAGTAGCTCAGACTGTAAAGAAACTGTCTGTAATGCAGGAAACCGGAGTTCAATCCCTGGGTTGGGAAGATCCCCTGGAGAAGGGAATGGCTACCCACTCCAGTATTCTTGCCTGGGGAATCCCATGGACAGAGGAGCCTGGCGGACTACAGTCCATGGGGTTGCAAAGAGTCAGACACGACTGAGTGACTTTCACACTTCTTAAACTAAATCCTAAGAAAACTATCAGTCGTCTTTATTCTGTGTATATGTTCTGCCTCATGTGTGAGAACAAACCCAAACAATACAAATACATAGAAAACTCCACAGTAGTGTTTGCTAGTTGGATTGTTTTGACAACACACAAAGGAACCTTTCCTGAACTTAAATATAGCAGACTATGTTGATATGGTTACACCTTCAAAGACGCAACTGGATGCTTTTGGTTTGATTTCTGTGAACTTAAGAGCTTAAATTTCTTTTTTGCTGGCTTCTAGGTACTCATTTTTGTACATCAGACATCATTCACTCTTTCCATAATCCTGCCAATGTATTAGGTTATAATTATTTTAACAGAGGTGTAATAGACATAGAGTGAAACTCTTTTAACTCTGGCTGCAAATTATGCACTGCTCACACTTGAGCCCCTGCCTCCAGTTGTCTCCAGTCTCCTGATGGAGCTGCCACTCTTGAAGGTTCGTTTGCAAGCTGTGAGTGGGAGCTCCAGTCACTTAGCAGGCGCCCCGACCCCATCGTGTACCCTGGGCCACAGAGTGAACTGTGCTCAGTGGTGGTTGGCACCGTGAAATGTGAATGACTCTGCTTTCCCAGCTAGACATGATGTGGTTTACTCACTGCCTGGAGAAAGCCACATGCACTTAATCTCACGCCTTTCATCTGACAAAATATGCATCATCAATTCCATCGCATCATTTAAATATTCATCAGTTTTGAATCTGAAAAATCTTTAAACAATACTAGAAATGATACCATTCTTCAACACACTTTTTAAATTATTTATAATTGGAGTATGCCACAGTCATGGAAATCATAACCACATAGCTTTAGAAAATACGTGTTCAGTTTTTGTTTTTCCTTCATATTTAAGCCCTTGCTGCAAAATGCACGTTCCTGCTCTATTTCCTGGAGTCAGGAACACGGAGTTCCTTAGCATGGCTTCCTCCAGGAATATGGAGACAGCTAGCAACCAATCACAGTATAAAAGAATGAGGACTTCAGATCCAAAAATGTTTACGGACCAACTGGGTTGAGCGGTAAAGATGACAATTTTGAAGGCACTATATATGTATGTGTGTGTGCTCTGTCCTGTCCAACTCTTTGCAACCCCGCCAGGCTGCTCTGTCCGTGGGATTGCCCAGGCAGGAATAGTGGAGTGGGTTGTTCTTTCCTCTTCCAGGGGATCTTCCCCACCCAGGGACTGAACCTGAGTCTTCTTTGTTTCTTGCACTGCAGGCAGATGCTCTACAGCTCAGCCACTGTAAAAGCCCAGGGGACAAAGAGTGCTGGAGAGCCCTCCCCACCCAGGATGCCTACA
This sequence comes from Neotragus moschatus, assembly GCA_006410615.1. Taxonomy (NCBI): domain Eukaryota; kingdom Metazoa; phylum Chordata; class Mammalia; order Artiodactyla; family Bovidae; genus Neotragus; species Neotragus moschatus. The sequence continues at coordinate 4,365,964 of SJYA01003091.1, read as the reverse complement.
AAAGTCCTGTGTCCCAGTATTTGTTTCTTCCTCCACATCACTAACATTACTCTGGATTGCAAGGCTGACAAACTAGCGAGCTCCAGAAAAAGAGGCTCCCTCCTGCAGTCTGGCCCTTTCTCTTAAGCCACAGAACTAGGAAAGGAAATGTTCCAGCCATCCGCCTTCTAGCCTGAGCACAATCCTCAGAGCATCACTCAATTGTGTCACCTGTTTGAAGAAAATGTATTGTTTCCACATGTGTGCCTCTCCATGAAGGCTGCAGCCACGACCTGAGAGTTCTCTGAACACGGAGCTTCTTTCAAAGGAGACAGAGAAACTAGTCGTGCTCAGATTAGGGGGAGCACCCGCTTTTGCCCACTGATTGATGACTCGTTGGGCTTCCCAGATGGCGCCAGTGGTAAAGAACCTGCCTGCCAATGCAAGAGACCTAAGAGACATGGGTTCGATCCCTGGATTGAGAAGATCCCCTGGAGAAGCAAATGGCAACCCATTCCAGCATTCTTGTTTGGAGAATCCCATGGACAGAGGAGCCTGCCGAGCTATAGTCCTGGGGTCAGAGTCAGACATGACTGAAGCGACTTAGCACATACACACACATTGCCAATGAAATCTGTACAGAGCGTTTCTCACTGAAGAACAAGCAGTTGACATGGTGCTGGTGTTTTCAGAGCCAAACATCAAAAAGAGAGTGAAGAGACAGAGGAAGTGGTCCTTCTCTCCTTCCTTCCTTTTGGTGCGGGGTACACATCTTATAAGCCAGCGGGGAAAGTCTGCCAGGACTCTTCTCCATGCTGTTTTAGAAATTCCAAACAAAGGTGTCTACTCTGAGTACAAGTCAAACCTGACTTTGCACACAGCTAACTTTCACTCCCACACGGGGTTCTAAAGCTTGGATTTCTTCCTCTCGTTTCTAAAACACAGTTTGAATGTCTTTGTCGGAGCTTTAGTATTTGGGGCCTGGCTGAAGCAAAATGAAACGGCATCATGCTGGCTCGAGTTCAGCATTCGGCATGTTAGAAAAAGTCTTGAGAGAGGGGGCAGCTGGAATAGACAGGCATCTACGCTCGGCAGGCCATCAAAGGGACAGAGAGAGCCAAGCCTCAGAAGAACCCCAGGGATCCACATGACGATTGGCGGGGGCCAGCAGAGGGAAAAGCTTTCTTGGGGCGACTGTTCCAGAACTTTCCACGGGTACACAAAAGGACCTGAGAAGCTGATCTTTGACAAGAATATTGCTACATCAACCCAGCTTTCAGAGACTGTTTAAAATGGGTCTCTGGGGACTTCCCTGGTGGTCCAGTGGTTAAGACTGCTCCCGCTGCAGGGGATCCAAGATCCCACAGGCTGCACGGTATGGCCAAAAAAANCCACTCCTAGTGACCCCATGGACTGCAGCCCACCAGGCTCCTCCGTCCATGCAATTTTCCAGGCAAGAGTACTGGAGTGGGGTGCCATTGCCTTCTCCTGAATTCAATTCTAGTAAATACTTATTCCCAACAGCAGCTGTAATGCTATAGTCTTTCCTGACGTGAATTAGTCCAGAACAGGCACCAGTCCATTAGGGACCACCCCTGTAGTCCATGGGCTGCCAAAATTGTTCAAACTGGCCAACCCTAAGTCTACTCTGTGGCTTACCCCACCTTGCCACTCCTTTCTGAATAAACCGCTGACGTTGGGTGAGCTGACATAAGAGGAGAATTCAGCAGAATTCATGAGACGTGAATTAGTAATTTATTTTCCAGGCTCTGGGCCACGCTCTGCCCAGTCCTCCTCTCTCTGGATGGACCCTGATTCCTCCCCACATGGCCCTGTGTGGCTTGGTGCGCATCCTCTTCTGGGGATCTGCCAGGGGACCTTCCCAACCCAGGGGTCGAACCCGCGTCTCTTGCATTCTCCCGTATTGGCAGGTGGATTCTTTACCACTGGCACCACCTCGAAAGCCCAGAAACCTCTTTATACTGCCCATTGTTTATAATAAAAGAGAAATCAGTCTAAGTCATGAGCTTTAGCAGATTTGCTAAGTAGGGAATGATACAGTCATACAATGCGTTACTTGCCAATCATCTGACGTAGCGTTCCATGCCGTGTGATAATAACAATAACAGCATAGCGCTAATTTAAGACATCAGTTAATTAAATGGTATTATGGTATAATCCCTTTTCATAAAATAGACATAGACATACACATGGAGATTAAAAACTGAAGATATCTCTGGATCACGACGTTATACTTATTTTGTGCAAATGTGTTTATTTTTCTTCATTTTCCCAATGTTGTACAGTACATGTGTATTGGGCTTCCCAGGTGGCTCAGTAAAGAATCCACCCTCAAATGCGGGAAACATGGATTCAATCCCTGGGTCAGGAAGATCCCCTGGAAAAGAAAATGGCTAACCTCTCTAGTATTCTTACCTGAAGAATTCCATGGACAGAGGAGCCTGGCGGGCTACAGTCCACAGGGTCACAAAGAGTCAGACACGACTGAGCACAGTGCACAAAACATGTGTCAATAATTTAATTTACTTTCCAGTACATAGATTGCGTTGTCCCTGTAGCAGCACAGAGAAATCCTAGAGACTCCTGGAGAAGGAAGATGCACAGTGAGATGCCCCTCCTCCAAAGGCTGGGGAAGTTCCACACAGGGGCTTTGTGAACCGTGGGAGCTGAATAAGCCCCGGCAGTCTGGCCGGAAGACAAAGCCTGGTGGAAGTTTGTTTCCAAGCCCCACCAGCTAGCGGGTGAGAGGCCCTGGTACCAAGCTTCCTGGCTCAGGCTCCATGGCTCCAGGTGATCAGAGGCTCCCCTGGCCACAGGGCTGTTATTAGACGTGGGCAGGGATGGATGATGCCGTAGCGATGCTCCAGCTGGTGTAGAGAACTCATAATTAGCAACAGCGGGGTTACAGAGCAAGGAGCCCAGAGAGAAAGAAGGGGAGAGAAACAACCTACCCACCAAGGGCAAGAATAGTCCACTCACCATAACATCACTGCATCAATAATCAAGCGGTGATGTGCTTGCATTAAATATGCTTTAGAAAAAACTGAATGCAATGACTATGATAAAATACGATAACTTGTGAAAAGGGCGAACACAGGAGCAAACAGTAGTTAATCCATCTACAAGGAAAGGAAATCAACACTGATTAATTCGAGATCGCTGTTTTCGTGAGAAAACCGTCCTTCCTTTCTCAAACTTAGGGACGAGAGTAGCAGTGCCTGTCATTTTCAATCCCCCAAAATGTGCAGAGGAACACAAAGTGTGGGAAACGCAGGTGCGTTCGAAACAAACGCCCAGAAAACATTTGTTACAGGTAACTAAAGTCATGTGATGTTTTTGTAACTATGAAGAATTATTATTACAGTGTGGGTACCCCCAAATTTTAAGTCTGCTCTGTTCACAAGACAGCTGCTTCCTGACAAATAACCTGCGACAATTTCATAACATGGAGTTCGGAAACCTCATTAGACCACACGCATGGTGCAGCTGAAGCCCTCAGTGGTTTCCGAGGGTTTGTGAAAATGTAATTAGGCAAACCACAGGTGTCTGCAAATGCGGTGCTTTTGCTCCAGACGGGTGGGTGGCATCTCGGGGGTGCCCCAGAATTTTCACGGGCAGGAGTCACTCAGTGTTAGCAACGTGAACAGACACCTAAGATGGTCTTTTTGCTCTTGCAGGAGAAAGGACTGCCAAACAGATGAATTAAAGGATGAATGAATCCCGGCTTTGGTCCTGTCCCTGTGTGTGGCAGCAAATGCTGATGGGAGCTGGGATGCTGTTTACGCTCCAGAATGGGACCGGTTGTGGTCACTGACTCCTGGGCCCTTGCAGGACATTTCTGTAGGACTGGCTATAGGATCTAAGCAGAAAATACCATCTCACCCCTGATAGAGGTTATTCCCAGAGCTCCTCCCTAAAAGCAACCTGTTGGCCTTACTGATGGCATCGTTAGTGAGATCTCTGACGGATGCTCCATCTACTAGCCGGTGATACTAAGGTAATAGGAGGAGGCAAATGAAGTACCAGCATGCTTTCTGGACCACGGAAGAAGCGTCCCAGGAAAGGGAACCACTGAAATGTGCTATCGTGGGGGTGGGGAAAACAACAGAAGCTTTGGAACCTGACAGATCTGAGCTTGGGCTCTGGGTACACCATCTACCACCTCCGTGACCTGTTTAGAAGTATTTATTCAAATACTTATTTGGAGTTGCAAAGAGTCGGACACGACTGAGCGACCGACAGTTTCGTATCACTGAGCTTCAGTTCTCGCTTCTGTAAAATTAGAGAAATAATATTTTCCTTCTGGCATTTCAGTGAGGATTAAATAATATGATATGTGGAAAGATTATTTTGAGATGTATTAGTTGATGTATACTCTCAAATTCCCTCTCTCTCACACACAAGACACACATACACAGACAGCCACACACACGCTTTTTATCTCAAAGCAAAGCAACTGCAGCCCCAGCCCCCTCCGTGTCTTTCTTGTCTGGGTGCGCACAGGGAGGAGACTGTATAGGTCAAGTTGTGGCCAGGTGGGTCTGGATGCTGAAGACCCAGGCCAGCCCCCTGAGTCTTTTGTGGATAAGTGGATTCTTCTGCTCTAGAAAGAGGTTGGTGGAGAGAGGGCAGGGGCCCCAGAAATAATGTGGAGAAAGTGAGGAGATCTAGACGGACGTATCAGAGAGGGTTCCAGAGTGGAGGGATACCTGTGGCTGCTGTCACCTGGGAAGGAAAGGGGGACTGGGAGGAAGTTCACGCCTGAAGTGATGGAGAAGAGCTGTCTTTACCTGAGATGATGGTTTCTGCCACCAGGCAGAATGGANCAGGTGGGTCTGGATGCTGAAGACCCAGGCCAGCCCCCTGAGTCTTTTGTGGATAAGTGGATTCTTCTGCCCTAGAAAGAGGTTGGTGGAGAGAGGGCAGGGGCCCCAGAAATAATGTGGAGAAAGTGGGGAGATCTAGATGGACGTATCACAGAGGGTTCCAGAGTGGAGGGATGCCTGTGGCTGCTGTCACCCGGGAAGGAAAGGGGGACTGGGAGGAAGTTCACGCCTGAAGCGATGGAGAAGAGCTATCTTTACCTGAGATGATGGTTTCTGCCACCAGGCAGAATGGGGCTGAAAAAGAGGCTGAGTTCTAGAATGATGAAGCCTGCTCAATGTCTTGCATACTTGAGTGAATGGCCTGATGATGCAAACCGGCTCTGTATTCAGAGTTGATGGAGCTCCACAGACCTTCCATAAAGCATGGCTGCTATNTCTTTACCTGAGATGATGGTTTCTGCCACCAGGCAGAATGGGGCTGAAAAAGAGGCTGAGTTCTAGAATGATGAAGCCTGCTCAATGTCTTGCATACTTGAGTGAATGGCCTGATGATGCAAACCGGCTCTGTATTCAGAGTTGATGGAGCTCCACAGACCTTCCATAAAGCATGGCTGCTATCACTCTGACAACCGGATTGCAGTCAGTTACTGTGGCACCCACCCCAGCAGCCGGATTGCTAGGAACTGGTCTCAGGACATTCCATGAAGATATGCAGGGTCCCTGGAAACATGATGGAGCGCCACCCCTGCTGGTGGCCTCCATGGCCTGGCGGTAAGCAGTGTTCCCCGAGCCCAGCTGCAACCCAGCCCTCTTTCTCATCTACATCTCTCTGCTCCTCAGGGGATTCATTCCCGCTGCAGACATACGTGCGTGGGTCTGAATCCCATAGTCACAAAGTCAAGTGTGTCAAAATGAAACGCGACTTCTCTATAAGTGATTGTGAGCCCCATTTCCATGCATGGCAGAAAACGTGTTATTGCTGATTGAAAAGAATGTGTTCTAAGGATTCCTTGCTCTATTTGGGATACATCATTTGGGATGTTCTCCTTTCCTTTCTCATCATCTCTCCCCGCAGGCCCTCTAAGAATCCTTGAGCTTCAGCAGCAGGGAGCATGTATTTCTTCTTTATTCTGCTCCGTTCAATATAGTCGTGGCCAATGTCACATCCATTTGAACATTTTTTCATCGAATTATCCCATGTTTGGTCTACTGCTGAGGGTCCTGTGTTCTACTGTGTTTTGGGGCTTCAGGTTACCCAGGTCACTGTGTGTCATCTTGTCATTGTTGTTGTTTAGAAACTAAGTTGTATCTAACTCTTTGCAACCCCATGGACTGTAGGCCACCAGTCTGCTCTATCCATGGGATTTCCCAGGAAAAGAATGCTGGAGTGAATAGCCATTTCCTTCTCCAGGGGATTTTCGAGACCTAGGGATTGAACTCGAGTTTCCTACATTGGCAGGCGGATTCCTTACCAATGAGCCGCCTGGGACACCCCTGTGTCATCTTAGCCATGTTTGAAACCACAAGGTCTTTTAAAGGGCCCCCTGCCCACAAGTCCTTCTTGGGGATCCTTGGGTCCTGGAAATCTTTTTCATTTTTAAATTCTTTATTAAATTTTTTACGATATTGTTTCTGTCTGTGTTTTTGTTTGTTTGTTCTGGCCTTGAGGCATGTGGGATCTGAACTCCCGGACCAGGGATCGAACCTGCAACCCCTGCATTGGAAGGTGAAGTCTTAACCGCTGGACCACTAGAGAAGTCCCTTGGAAATCTTTTGGATAGGCATCTTGCATTAGCTTATGAAAAGCCACCTCTTTCCTAAAATCTCAGTGGCTTGCAATAATAATGGTTTATTCTCACTCACATTACGCATCAACTGCGACTTTGATCAATGTCCACTTACCACTGGGATCCAGGCAGAAGGGGCAGCCTCTATGAGAGCAAATATTTTGAGCAAATCATACAATCGACGGGCCTCCCTTGCTGCTCTGGAGCTGGGAGAGGTTCGGAGCAGAAAAGAGGCACATGTTCAGCTCCTCTGCTTAGAATGCCTGCTCTGAGGATCCTACTGAATACCAGCCACCCCTTGTGTGTGGGCTGGTCCTCCACTTGAAGACCATCTACTTTTCAGGCTCCACTGCTCAGATGCCCCCAGCCTCAGGTGATCCATTCTCTCTTCCCCTGGAGTCTAGCCCAGAGGGTCTGGGAGAAGGAGCCTTCCCCAGGCATCCCCGGCCTCACATGCCCTGGCCATGCTCCACTCTGGAAACTTCCCTCCCATCAGCTGCTCCATCTTTCTTCTCTTTTGGCTTAGAGTACTGCTGAGATGCCACCCCTCATTCTCTCTGACCTGTCCCAGTCAGTGGGGCTCACAGGCCCTTCTCTGCCTCCAAACAACCTAGCTCTGGCAATAGATATCCTCAGCCATCAGCATCTCCATTATCAGTGACAAAACTTTTATTCAGACATCCTTTGTTCTTGGTGTGTCTGCCTTTCCCCAACGCGGAGGGTGTCACTGATGGAATGGATTGAGGGTGAACACCACAGGAGACGATGTCGGGGGGAACAGTCCTTATTTTCTCAGAACTTGATCCTGCCCTGCTTTCCATCAGGTTTTATTGAAATTTCAAACATAACAGAAGAGCATGACGATGGATGACTTACACCGACCCAACTTCCTGGGCCTTCATTCCCGCGGCCGGTGGCCACCACCTGTGTGCCACACAGCTGCACCGGGCCAAACTCACTCCTGGTGCCAGGGAGATGAAGAGACTCCTCTTCTCCCTCTGGTCCTGTGTTTTCTGCTCCGGGAGAGGCCCCCTGCTGGGTGAGTGATAGCAAGACCATCAGTAGAGGGAACCCTTCATGCTCGCTCCTTAGAGGTTCCTCTGACTCTGTGTTCCTAACAATAGAATCGTACCAATCTGATAATAGGACAAGTGCCAACGTCTGGGTTGGTAAGTCTTAAATAACAATTTATGAGGGAGATGGGGACTTTCCAGGCAGTGCAGTGGTGAAGAACCTGTCTGCCAATGCAGGAGAAGCAAGAGACGCAGGTTCTATTTCTGGGTTGGGAAAATCCCCTGGAGGAGGACATGGCAAACTATCCCAGTATTCTTGCCTGGAAAAGTCCATGGACAGAGGAGCCTGGAGGGCAACAGTCCCTGGGGTCACAGAGAGTCGGCCATGACTGAACTCACACATACACACACACACGCACACACACACACAAAGAGATACGAATAGCTCAGTCGGTGTTGCATGATGCTCAGATTAGCCAGTCCCTACTAAGTGTTCCTCCATCAGTGTTTCAATAAACCTCAGAATCCAGGTCACTTTAGGGTCCTTTTATTACTACTTAATTAGCCCTGTGGCCATCTTTGGATCAAGCCCCTCCCCACACTGTTGCCAGGCCACTTATCATCCCTCACCTGCCATGCCTCCATCCCTCACCTGCCATGCCTCCATCCCTCACCCCTGCAGTCTCATCTTTTAAAAAATTACATTGTAGGTGTGCTTCTCTCTTGATCAGCTTCAGTTGATCAAGGATCACGTATGTCCTGACCTTTTTTTTTTAAAAGCCCTAGCCTTATCAATCCTGCACTTTTGTAAAGGCTCTAAGTCCTTCTTCATAAAACCCTAGAAGTGAACTCTTTTTCCCTCTCTGTTCTGGGAAAAAAGCAACTAAGAAATAATTAGTGAAAAATTAGCCAAGCAAGTGACCTCTGCGGCTAAGCATAATTTTTCTGTCCTCGTGGATTCCCAAGAGCAACTGAATAAGAATTATTCTAATCGTCATTCTGAAGAGGCTGCAGCTCTAGGATGAGGGACCGATATCTGATGCCTGGATGGTGGCTGGTGCCCTCCATCCACCGAACCCAGGAAGCTAATAAGGGATGCGATTGTTCCTGCCTCCCACCCACATGTTTCATAGGGAAGAATCAATTACCGTTCTTGGTGACTCCATAACAAGGAGTGAGGTGAGATAAGCCACCACCCAAGACTACCAGTTCATCTTCCTTCCCATCCATTTCACAGTCGTGTGGGCTTTCTGTTTTTCAGCACAAGCAAGATGTAACTCACTTATAATTCTTTACAGATTCAAGTCAGGGTATTTTTATTCTACTCAAACAGCACCATTGTTGGGCTGCAAATTCAATTGAAGGGTTTGGAAATCGACAAGAAAAATAATAGTCTGTTATTGTTAGCTCATCTTACTTCTTCTTAGAGTGGCTTCTTTTTGGAACACAGAAGGACTGGTTTTGAATATGCCTGTTCTACTGGACTGCACAAAAGGAAATTAATGTCAAGTGTGACAGCCAATCCCTCGCCCATCTCAGTTTTTAATATTCCACGAGCATCATCATTTTTCAAGATTCTATTCATAAGGAAGATTTCAGAGCGCTGATGTCCATGTAATTCTTATAGATGAATGGATACTTTTCAATTTAATAACACCTTACATTTAAGCTGGCGTGGGTCATCTTTAATTGCTCAGCAGGCTCTTGTCTGTTCCTCCAACTTTCCCTGGAAACACGTGGAGGTGTCTTTCCTGTTACATAGCTGAGCCGTGCAGGATGAGTCACAATTTAAGAGCTTCCAATGGCTGCTTAGGGCTTCCCTAGTAGCCTAGTGGTATAGGACCCACCTGCCAATGTAGGAGGCATGGTTTCCATCCCTGGAGAAGGGAATGGCGACCCACTCCAGTACTCTTGCCTGGGAAATCCCATGGACGGAGGAGCTTGGTGGGCTACAGTCTATGCGGTTACAAACAGCCGGACATGACTTAGTGACTGAGCACACTCACTGGGGTTGATTACGGGCCAGATCCCAATAGAATTTGAATTAAGGGCCAGAACTCCCATTACCTTATCATGTGTCTGAAAGAGCACTGGATTTGACATCAGAAGACTTGGTTTTAAACCTGAACTTTTTGCTTATGACGCTAGTGTCTGCTATTTCACTGGGTGCTTGTGTGGCTAAATGAGTACATGAGGGTAAAAATATGCCACGAACGGGGCTCTTTTTCCTCTTGTGAATCCAGACAGTCTGCCCACGTTGAGGGCATGAGAGGACCTCCTTTCACTTAGGGGCTGATTTCAGAAAGCCCTGTTGGGTGTGCCCGCATTAGCAGTTCTCACCTGGGGAGGGCAGTCTCTAGAGACACTTCTTAATGGCCACAAATGGAGGGAGGGGCTCCTGGCATCTAGCGAGTGGAAACCAGAGATTCTGCTAAGCATCCTACAAGGCACAAGACAGCCCCCCACAACGACTCTTCCAGCCACAAACATGGGTGTTGAAGTTGAAAACTCCTTCTCTCAACGAGGGCTTCTTGTTGCTTTAAATGTGTTTTATTGAAGTATAGTTGGTATACAGTGTTAATTTCTGCTATACAGCAAAGTGATTCAGTTATACACATAGGTGTTCTTTTTCACGTTCATTTCTAGAATAGTTTATCACAGGATACTGAATGTAGTTCCCTGTGCTTTACAGCAGGACCTTGTTGTTTATGCATCCTACATATAATAGTTTGCATCGGGTAATCCCCAACTCCCAGTCCAGCCCTTCCCAGACCCTTCCCCGTTGGCAACAGCCAGTCTGCTCATCATGTCAGTGCGTCTGTTTCTGTTTTGCAGATATGTTCCTGTGTGCTGTGTTTGCGATTCCACAGATAAGTGATATCATACCGTACTTGCCTTTTAAACTAGGGCTTCTTAACCTGAGACCCGCAGATTCAGAGATGGGCCGTGGGGATCTAGGCAGCCACCTAAACGTCACACGGTCTGCCTAAGGCAAGTGTGCCCCTTCTCTGCGACAAGTGTCCATGACCATCAGTGGATGCTCAGAGAGGTCTGTGGTTTCAGATCAGTTCTCATCCTTGCTCTAGCTGTGTCTTGATACAAAGGGAGACTGCTCCTTACGTGGGGTCTCATGTCTTCAATGCTTTGGGGGATTTGAGATGGGCCAAGTAAGGAGCAGGACAATGAAAGATGGCCTGGAAGATCCAGCAGACCATGGGGCGGCCATTGCGATTCAGCAGAGAGCGGGTGGTGCTGGGAGAAGAACTCCTCCTCTCTCCAGACATCTTTGGACTTTGTCCAGGTTAAGTCAGAATGAGACTCGTAAGCGTCTCTGAGAGACCTGCTCAGGAGATGAGGAAATACACTTTCCTAGGCAACAGACTACTACCCAACACCTTTTCCTCTGTTTGCTGAACAGCAGCCTGAGAAGTTGACTTGTGTTGCCTCATTTGACATCATATGACTCCCATGGTCTAGTTAGTCCCCGACCCAGACCAGATCTGACTCTCTTCCCAGAAGAAGTTAGGAGCCCTGGGAAATCTAAACCTTCAGACATTCAGTTAAAGGACCAGAAAGCAGATGTTGTCACAGTGTGAAAGATTCAGTGCTTTGCTAGGACAATGTTTTATAACCTAACAAATTATACTGACCGATGGGAGCTTGATGAAATTATGAATCCTCTCCGCAGAAAACTGCTCATGGAGCCCCCGCACCGAACACTGCCGTTTCAAGATGGCAAGCGTTGTGTTCTCTCTGGTAGGCAAGCAATTATGTCTGGATGAAAGCCTGCCTGTGTTTCTTTGTCACTGTATCCTGCAATATTTATTTCATAAGATCTTCAATTCACTTTAGCCCTTCTCTAGCTTAACTTTCTAAATTGCCCTCCTAGACTTTTAGGCAGCTGGGGGAAATAAGATAGAAAAGAATAGTTCAGGCCAACTTTCAGACAGTACACTTTATTTGAATGGCTATGGGCTGCTAAATTGGAATCCATTTTTCTTCTCTAATCTCTATGCATTGAACATGTCCAAAATACAAATAGTTATTGTGAGCATTATTGCCCAGTTCATATTGTTTCCAGCGGGGCATGAATTCTGTGGGTGAAAATGGCCTATTTCTCTCTATATATCTCTTGACGATGACTCAAAAAAACTCCTTGTGGTAGATTATAATCCGTACCTTCCATTTCATTCGGTATTATTATGCTCAACCCTGGAACATAAAGGAAGTTTACTGCAAATGAGACGGTTATAAAACTTTTTTAAAAAGACAATATTAATGTAAAGGAAGTCCTTTAAGGAAAAAAAATTTTTGAAGAAGCTAGCCAGACCTTCATATGGAAAATGGATAAAATCGAGACGCACTAATGGGTGAAAGAGTTAATCCTATCACAGCTGAAAGTAATCACACTGTCTTACAGCCTCTCTGCTGTCTCCCTGGTCTCAGCCCAGCTTCTAATTCAAACAAAAGCCATTGGCTCAGGGGGAAGCAGTCCTGGGAGCCAAGGTGCTTGCCCTTCAGAGTAGATATGGGCTCATTGGTTGTAACAGTGTGGCTCTGACCCATAGTTCCCTGTAAGCATGAAGTGAAAAAATTGTTTCTCCAGGGCTTTCAAGACAATATCTATCTTGGGAGCAAAACTCATTCAGAGACACTGAAAGAAAAGTAAGCTGTCATCCTCTTGTGTGCATTGGTAATGCAGGTGAAATCAGGGCTCCCCACAAGTGGAGGGCTTGCCCATATCCTAGTCTATCGTTAGTTGGCTTTTGCAGGCTAACCTTGTCAGGTTGATCAATTCCAGCAGACTCAGACATGGCCAGTTAAAGGTGCAGACAGACAAGCACTACAAAACTGAAAGGAAATATTTCCTGAATGTCAGAACATTCTAGAAGCAGGGAAACCAGTCTGGCTCTGAGATACTTGGAAAAAGGTTCATTATGATTTAGTGCCGAATAAGCGTGAAGTCTCAACTCTCTGAAATCATGAGATATAATGAAGAGAACAGACTCTGTAAAGAGAAAACCAGGGTTCGAAGGCTGAGCCTGTCACCTCTGCGTGTGGATGGAGGGCAAGCCACTGAACTCCCTGGGACTGGTTTCCTCATCTGCCTGCTGAGGTCTGTACACTGTAATATTCAAGTTGTTGAAATTTAAGTGATAAATGCTACGCTATGCTAAGTCACTTCAGTTGTGTCCGACTCTGTGCGACTCCACAGACGGCAGCCCACCAGGCTCCCCCATCCATGGGATTCTCCAGGCAAGAACACTGGAGTGGGTTGCCATTGCCTTCTCCAATACACGAAAGTGAAAAAGTGAAAGTGAAGTCACTCAGTTGTGTCTGACTCTTAACGACCCCATGGACTGCAGCCTACCAGGCTCCTCCATCCATGGGATTTTTCAGGCAAGAGTACTGGAGGGGGGTGCCATTGCCTTCTCCGTTAAGTGACATAATATATGTAAAATATGAAATCCTATGGGCAGTGCTCAGAACAATCCCTCCAACAAACATCTACTTTGTGCTTATGGGCCAGGGACTTAGCATTTGGGAAACAACAGAAGGCCAGGGGCAGAAATCATGCACACATATACACACACACACAGGCATGCACACACAATCACAGAAGCTCATGGAGTTCACATTAAAAAAAAAGTTTATTTATTTGGTTGCACCACGTCTTGGTTGCAGCACAAAGGATCTTCCATCTTCATGACAGCATTTGGGATCTTTAGTTGTGGCATGTGAGACCCAGTTACCTGATCAGGAATTGAACTCAGCCCCAAGTTGGAAGAATGGAGTCTTAGCCACTGGACCAACAGGGAGGTCCTAGAGTTCACATTTTATAGCCAATACCCAATAAATGTTCTTATTTTATAGCAAACACTCAATACATAGTTCTATGAAAAATCTAATTGATTTTTTTTTCATCACACGTGCCATATGCATTCCAGAAAGCCTAAATCCTGTTTATCCAGACACATTGCACAGAGGCTGTGAGCACCTTGAGAGAATGTTCCTGGTTTTCTAATGAACCCCTTCTCTTCCCTGACAGCTTAAATACTGCTTCAACCACGCCATCAGCAGTGGCAGAGGAACCAGAGACCGGGCACCACAGAGAGAACCTCACAAGGCGCCGCTCAGGACGGAGGCCCTGCCAGCATGGGGACCTGCCCTGGTCACTGTAATTGCAGCAGCTACAAGTTTTTGGCTTCAATGTGACACTTGAGCTGGTCCGTCTTGATTGTGATGGCCCCTCTTGACCTTTAGCACGACTTTGTCCCCACTTAGTGTGTGGAACCATGAATAAAGGCATTGTTGGGGCCTGTGACTGCGGGACTTGGAGCGGCTGGCAGGTGAGGGTTCAGCTGATGTCTGTCTCCAGCCGGTCACAGAGGTGACATCCAACACCTGTGACACTGCTGTCCCTCGTCCCACGGGTAACGNGACGGCAGCCCACCAGGCTCCCCCATCCATGGGATTCTCCAGGCAAGAACACTGGAGTGGGTTGCCATTGCCTTCTCCAATACACGAAAGTGAAAAAGTGAAAGTGAAGTCACTCAGTTGTGTCTGACTCTTAACGACCCCATGGACTGCAGCCTACCAGGCTCCTCCATCCATGGGATTTTTCAGGCAAGAGTACTGGAGGGGGGTGCCATTGCCTTCTCCGTTAAGTGACATAATATATGTAAAATATGAAATCCTATGGGCAGTGCTCAGAACAATCCCTCCAACAAACATCTACTTTGTGCTTATGGGCCAGGGACTTAGCATTTGGGAAACAACAGAAGGCCAGGGGCAGAAATCATGCACACATATACACACACACACAGGCATGCACACACAATCACAGAAGCTCATGGAGTTCACATTAAAAAAAAAGTTTATTTATTTGGTTGCACCACGTCTTGGTTGCAGCACAAAGGATCTTCCATCTTCATGACAGCATTTGGGATCTTTAGTTGTGGCATGTGAGACCCAGTTACCTGATCAGGAATTGAACTCAGCCCCAAGTTGGAAGAATGGAGTCTTAGCCACTGGACCAACAGGGAGGTCCTAGAGTTCACATTTTATAGCCAATACCCAATAAATGTTCTTATTTTATAGCAAACACTCAATACATAGTTCTATGAAAAATCTAACTGATTTTTTTTTCATCACACGTGCCATATGCATTCCAGAAAGCCTAAATCCTGTTTATCCAGACACATTGCACAGAGGCTGTGAGCACCTTGAGAGAATGTTCCTGGTTTTCTAATGAACCCCTTCTCTTCCCTGACAGCTTAAATACTGCTTCAACCACGCCATCAGCAGTGGCAGAGGAACCAGAGACCGAGCACCACAGAGAGAACCCCACAAGGCGCCGCTCAGGACGGAGGCCCTGCCAGCATGGGGACCTGCCCTGGTCACTGTAATTGCAGCAGCTACAAGTTTTTGGCTTCAATGTGACACTTGAGCTGGTCCGTCTTGATTGTGATGGCCCCTCTTGACCTTTAGCACGACTTTGTCCCCACTTAGTGTGTGGAACCATGAATAAAGGCATTGTTGGGGCCTGTGACTGCGGGACTTGGAGCGGCTGGCAGGTGAGGGTTCAGCTGATGTCTGTCTCCAGCCGGTCACAGAGGTGACATCCAACACCTGTGACACTGCTGTCCCTCGTCCCACGGGTAACGGACCAGGCAAAGTCGCTGACCCCTCCTCCAGTACATCGCCATTTCCTACCACTAATCTCCTTCGCATTTAAGAAGGCATGCACAGCTGTGCAAATTAGCAGAGGCTGACCAGCTCAGGACTTGAAATTGAGCTGATCTAAAATGAACTAATGGACAAGTAAGAATTTAACTGAAAATTTAGAACGCACTCCACAGCCTGCCACCAGGGAAAGAAAGGTTTAAAAAAAGGAAAATATATTAAAAAAGGAAAAATTATATATAAATATATTATAAATATTTAATGAATAAAATATTTGTATGATGGTTTTTAAGCTACCTGTAAGGTATAACAATATTACATTATGATATATATTGCATCATTACCTTATATCTTTATAGATACGTACATTATACATATGGTCTATATATACACACGTGTACTGCTGCTGCTAAGTCACTTCATTCGTGTCTCTGTGCAGCCCCATAGATGGCAGCCCACCAGGCTGCCCCATTTCTGGGATTCTCCAGGCAAGAACACTGGAGCAGGTTGCCATTTCCTTCTCCAATGCATGAAAGTGAAAAGTGAAAGGAAAGTTGTTCAGTCATGTCCGACCCTTAGCATGGACTGCAGCCTACCAGGCTCCTCCATCCATGGGATTTTCCAGGCAAGCGTACTGGAGTGGGGTGCCATTGCCTTCTCCATACATATGTACATATCTGTTTGAATTATTGAAACAATATACAACTTTGTCATATGAATACAATCTACACTAACATGAATCATTTAAAATAAAATTTATATGGCTCACTTTTGAAAATGATATATTCATGATAATTTTTAAATGAGATAATGAAAAAATAAAATTATAGATTTATAGAGCTGAGAGTGAAATCAATTAACTATCAGTTTGGTTCAGGTTCAGAATTTATTTTCATGTTCCAAAATTATGTGAGAAAAGATTCACATTTATTTACAGTTAAAATGTATTCTCTCATTATTTTCAGTTTGCTGAATTGGGTTAAGTTTTTTTAAAAATTGTGACGTTTACATTTAGTTTAGACAGAGGCTCTAAGAAACCCACATGACTTTTTTTGTTTCCGTTAAAGTTGCTACCAACAATTCATGAATGTCATTGTAATTTAAAGATTTAACTTTCTTCCATCTACAATAATAAGTAGTAAAATGGACTTGAGTTTTTATTTGAGGTATCAGAGGGTAATCATAAAGAGGGGGGAAGAATGTGATATAATCAACAAACTGGATCAGAAACCCCAAAATAGGCGAGTTCAACATTTGCAGGATTTATGTACCCATTCTGTGCGAATGAGAAGAAAAAAGTCAAATTATCTCTGAAAAGCAGAAAAGTGGTTTTGACGTTTGACTTGCGCATACCCTGAATATTTTTCTTATTACAAGAAAATAGATGTTATAACTCAACTTGAAGCAGTATTACAGTCACGTCTATGGGTAATCTGTTTGGAATATTCTGAAAGAGCTCAAGTATATTTTTGGTTTCCCTTCTCATGGCTAAAATCAGGTGTAGAACATTATAATTTTTGTATTTATTAGTTTCAAAAGCCTCTTTAAATGAAAGTGACCCAGAACTTATGTTAAAATATCACAGTCTTTTAAAAGTAAACATAATACTTCCTCCAGGAAAACAGTCATTTGCAGCAAGACACAGAGTCATTGATGTCATTTACTTTTTACGTGTTTTCCTCTTAAGTCTCAAAGTAAGATTGCAATGACAGAATCATTAAAATAAAAGTTAAAAAGAGCTAAAAGAGACAACTGAACTAATGCTTATGCCAGATCACCCAGGTGAGAGGATCATTTCTGCAAGAGATACAGAGAGTTGCAAAGTATTTCTATCACACACTTTCAGTTCTCTGTGTTTACTCCAACTGATTAAAACAACCCACAGTCAATGATGTTTTAAAAGTTCTGTTTAATAGATCGCCAGTCCACATTCGATGCATGAGACAGGGTGCTCAGGGCCATTGTACCAGGACGACCCTGAGGGATGGGACGGGGTGGGAGGTGGGAAGGGGGTTCAGGATGGGGGACATGTCGTGTACACCCATGGGTGATACGTGTCAATGTATGACGAAAGCCACTACAATATTGTAATTAGCTTCCAATTTAAATAAATACGTTAAAATAAATAAATAAATACGTTAATTTTTTAAAAATAGTCCTGTTTATGACTGAATACCAATTTGTAGACCTGGAAGTGTCTTTAGAGAGCCTTCAGTCCCGCCTTCTCACTTTACTGGAGAAGTGAAGGAGATTCAGAGCAGTATCACTTACCTGATACCACACAGGTAGAAACCACGGGCTTAGCCCAGAAGTCTCTCTCCCCCGTCCCCCACTCCCAGCACACACACTTGCACTAACACTTCTAGCTATCAAATCTGCACTCGCCAACGACCAGAGAGTGGGAGAGCGATTATCTGGTCTCCCCGCTTGCCTCTTTTTTTTCAAGTACTCAGAGCTATGGCAACTCCAGCCCTGTCTGCCCCTCCCAGGCATTAGGCAAATGAAAGAGAGTATATAGGGTGCCCCTTAGTCTTTTGTGAATAACACTTGTGCATGACATAGCTCCTGGGTGATCTTTCAAAATAACCTTGAAAGTTCTTTATACCTCTGTGTTACTCCTCCATTCCTCACTAGTAATGGAAACACTGGCTTTAAAAAATTGTGTCTGCAAACAATAAATGATGGAGAGGGTGTGGAGTACAGGGAACCCTCTTTCACTGTTGGTGGAAATGCAAACTAGTACAGCCACTATGGAGAACAGTGGCTGCTGCTGCTGCTAAGTCGCTTCAGTCGTGTCCGACTCTGTGCGACCTCATAGACGGCAGCCCACCAGGCTCCACCATCCCTGGGATTCTCCAGACAAGAACACTGGAGTGGGTTGCCATTGCCTTCTCCAGTGCATGAAAGTGAAAAGTGAAAGTGAAGTCGCTCAGTTGTGTCCGACTCTTTGTGACCCCATGGACTGCAGCCTACCAGGCTCCTCTGTCCATGGGATTTTCCAGGCAAGAGTATTGGAGTGGGGTGCCATTGCCTTCTCTGGGAGAACACTGGAGATTCCTTAAAAAACTGGAAATAAAACTCCCACATGACCCAGCAATTCCACTGCTGGGCATACACACAGAGAAAACCAGAATTGAAAGAGACACGTGTACCTCAGCGTTCATCACAGCACTGTTTATAATAGCCAGGACATGGAAGCAACCTAGGTTGTCTCTAGCAACCTAGAGACAAATGAATAAGAAAGCTGTGGTACATATACACAATGGAATTTTACTCAGTTATTAAAAAGAATGTGTTTGAAACAATTCTAATGAGGTGGATGAAACTGGAGCCTATTATATAGAGTGGAGTAAGTCAGACAGAAAAACACCAATACAGTATATTAATGCATATATATGGAATTTAGAATGATGGTAATGATAACCCTATATGTGAGACAGCAAAAGAGACACAGATGTAAAGAACAGACTTTTTGACTCTGTGGGAGAAGGTGAGGGTGGGATGATTTGAGAGAATAGCATTGAAACATGTATATTACCACATGTGAAATAGATTGCCCGTCCAGGTTTGATGCACGAGACAGGGTGCTCAAGGCCGGTGCACTGAGAAGATCCTGAGGGATGGGATGGGGAGGGAGGTGGGAGCAGGGTTCAGGATGGGGAACACACGTATACCCATGGCTGATTCATGTCAATGTATGGCAAAAACCACTACAATATTGTAAAGTAATTATAATCCAATTAAAATAAATAAATTAATTTTTTTTTAATTGTGGGAAATAGGTGAGTGCTTCACTGTGGCTGGGAGTGGAGGGAGGGATGCGCTGCAAAGGGGCTGGAAGAACCTTCTGAGAGTGATGGCAAAGTCTGTATCTTGGCTGCGGTGGTGGATTCTTGGGTGAATGTCATTGTCAAAACTCAGGGAATAGTGCACTTTCCAGGGATTCGGTTTCTGCACATAGATTTCTCCATACAGTAGAGTTTAAGAAAACTATGTAGAAATCCCCAATACAGGCTTCTAAATGATTATTTCTCTTGTTATCGAAAGAATAAAATTGGCTCAGTTATTGCTTGATGTAGGTTTAACATGATTGTCAGGAGGTAATTTTAAGAAAGCAATATTGTCTCTTTACATGATATGGGAAATGAAAGATTTCTGATTCTCAACATGTTCTAACATATGAGGCTGGGTAATTTAATCCAAGATTCGTCCCTTTCCTACACAGGAGAGGACTGAAATTGATCTTCACATACGTGAGAAGAAGCCTTATCTTTTTACCTCTTTGCTCACTGGAGTGTCGCTTTGGTCCACAGGCAAAAAAAAAGTGCCTTTTAAAAGCTTACTAATTTGCTTATTCTCTGTTTGCATGGATGCATGCTTAGTCTCTCAGTTGTGTCCCACTCTTTGGGATCCCATGGACTGTAGCCCACCAGGCTCCACTGTTCATGGAATTCTCCACCAAGAATAATGCAGTGGGTTGCCATTCCCTTCTCCAGGGGATCTTCCCAACCTGGGGATCTAACCCCTATCTGCTGCATTGCAGGCAAATTCTTTAAGGGCTGAGCCACCAGGGAAGCCCATTTGCCATTTGACCTGATGTCAGAAATATATATAGCCATGCACTAGTGTCTTTTGTTCACGGCAGCAGTCTGGTCAACTGTCGTCAATCCACCAGTTCAGTTCACTTCTACCTTACAGCTCGCCTCTTCTCGTGGCTCCTCCCAGAGTCTCCGGGGAGGGTGTCTAAATGCAGTGCCCTATTTTCATGCAACCTGATGCTCTTCAACCCAATCCTATCTCTTGGATCTTGGATGAAGCTTGAGGAAAAGGGCACAGAGTCAAGGCAACTGAAAAGGCCTCAGTACTTCCGCTGTAAGACTGTGGTGTTATAAGACTGTGGTGTAATAAAGTGGGGATGTTACAGGTTGCCTACATTAAATGGGTGGAATTTCACACAGCTTAGTGCAATTAAGACCGGTTAGGCTCTCTGCCAATGGGATCAGGTCTTTACATAACAGAGCAGGACGCCCTCTGGGGAAGATGCTGTTCCTTTGTAGAAGCAGGTTGTGGGGGCAAGAAATAGGGACCTGTCTACCCACATGTGAGGACCGGGAGACCTGGGTCGTCTTTCCCCTGCCCCTCCTCACTTCTCTTTTCCTGTAGAAGCTCTGCTGTTGATAGGTATGACTTATGGGAATTCAGGACCATAAGCAATTTAATGACCAGAAATTAGGTAAACAAGCCAAATTTTTCTCTCTCTGAAGACTTTTCCCTAGGGTTATCAAAGATTCTTTGTGTAGTGGTTTATTTTTCCCTTTGATCTGGTATAGTTTCATAAAAGAATGCCACGTTTTATGCATTTTCTCTCTCTGTGTGTGTGTATATGTATGTGTAGATATATATATATATATATATATATATATNCCCATGGCTGATTCATGTCAATGTATGGCAAAAACCACTACAATATTGTAAAGTAATTATAATCCAATTAAAATAAATAAATTAATTTTTTTTTAATTGTGGGAAATAGGTGAGTGCTTCACTGTGGCTGGGAGTGGAGGGAGGGATGCGCTGCAAAGGGGCTGGAAGAACCTTCTGAGAGTGATGGCAAAGTCTGTATCTTGGCTGCGGTGGTGGATTCTTGGGTGAATGTCATTGTCA
Organism: Neotragus moschatus; assembly: GCA_006410615.1. NCBI lineage: Eukaryota > Metazoa > Chordata > Mammalia > Artiodactyla > Bovidae > Neotragus > Neotragus moschatus. Next base: position 4,344,988 of record SJYA01003091.1, on the reverse strand, counting down.
AAACTCAGGGAATAGTGCACTTTCCAGGGATTCGGTTTCTGCACATAGATTTCTCCATACAGTAGAGTTTAAGAAAACTATGTAGAAATCCCCAATACAGGCTTCTAAATGATTATTTCTCTTGTTATCGAAAGAATAAAATTGGCTCAGTTATTGCTTGATGTAGGTTTAACATGATTGTCAGGAGGTAATTTTAAGAAAGCAATATTGTCTCTTTACATGATATGGGAAATGAAAGATTTCTGATTCTCAACATGTTCTAACATATGAGGCTGGGTAATTTAATCCAAGATTCGTCCCTTTCCTACACAGGAGAGGACTGAAATTGATCTTCACATACGTGAGAAGAAGCCTTATCTTTTTACCTCTTTGCTCACTGGAGTGTCGCTTTGGTCCACAGGCAAAAAAGAAGTGCCTTTTAAAAGCTTACTAATTTGCTTATTCTCTGTTTGCATGGATGCATGCTTAGTCTCTCAGTTGTGTCCCACTCTTTGGGATCCCATGGACTGTAGCCCACCAGGCTCCACTGTTCATGGAATTCTCCACCAAGAATAATGCAGTGGGTTGCCATTCCCTTCTCCAGGGGATCTTCCCAACCTGGGGATCTAACCCCTATCTGCTGCATTGCAGGCAAATTCTTTAAGGGCTGAGCCACCAGGGAAGCCCATTTGCCATTTGACCTGATGTCAGAAATATATATAGCCATGCACTAGTGTCTTTTGTTCACGGCAGCAGTCTGGTCAACTGTCGTCAATCCACCAGTTCAGTTCACTTCTACCTTACAGCTCGCCTCTTCTCGTGGCTCCTCCCAGAGTCTCCGGGGAGGGTGTCTAAATGCAGTGCCCTATTTTCATGCAACCTGATGCTCTTCAACCCAATCCTATCTCTTGGATCTTGGATGAAGCTTGAGGAAAAGGGCACAGAGTCAAGGCAACTGAAAAGGCCTCAGTACTTCCGCTGTAAGACTGTGGTGTTATAAGACTGTGGTGTAATAAAGTGGGGATGTTACAGGTTGCCTACATTAAATGGGTGGAATTTCACACAGCTTAGTGCAATTAAGACCGGTTAGGCTCTCTGCCAATGGGATCAGGTCTTTACATAACAGAGCAGGACGCCCTCTGGGGAAGATGCTGTTCCTTTGTAGAAGCAGGTTGTGGGGGCAAGAAATAGGGACCTGTCTACCCACATGTGAGGACCGGGAGACCTGGGTCGTCTTTCCCCTGCCCCTCCTCACTTCTCTTTTCCTGTAGAAGCTCTGCTGTTGATAGGTATGACTTATGGGAATTCAGGACCATAAGCAATTTAATGACCAGAAATTAGGTAAACAAGCCAAATTTTTCTCTCTCTGAAGACTTTTCCCTAGGGTTATCAAAGATTCTTTGTGTAGTGGTTTATTTTTCCCTTTGATCTGGTATAGTTTCATAAAAGAATGCCACGTTTTATGCATTTTCTCTCTCTGTGTGTGTGTATATGTATGTGTAGATATATATATATATATATATATATATATATATGGACATGAGGAAAGGAAACAAGGAGGGATTGCCTGAGGGTGGAATGGAGATCAGAAAGGAGATAGGCATGCAAATCACAGCCAGCGTCCTCAGCCAGCCCCTCCTTTTGTGCTGGTGTTTGAGAGAGAGGCAGAATGGAACCAGCCAAGGAGAGTGCATGGGCTCTGAAGCCAGACTCCCCTGGAAAGGAGTCAAACCCTGATACCTACCTACTGAGTGAAAGTGAAGACACACATTGGCTTTATTCAAACCTTGATCAAGAAAATTTTTAGACGATGAATCCATAAAATATTCAAAATTGAAATTCAGAAAATTGCAGCTCACTTTGATCTACAATTCACTGTAAGTTCTTTCATTGAGAGTTTAATTTGTTTTAATAATTTAAATTTGCTTTAACTAAACTATTTAAACATCTAGTTTATTTTGGAAATATGGAAACTACTGAGGACTTCAGTTCTGGCCAAGATGAAACGGTCCTATTGTCTCCCATTCCTACCAGCTCTGCTCTTAACTCCAAGTCCCTGGACGTAGCAGAGTCGACAAGCACAGGGAGGTTCTGGGGAGTGGAGGGCAGCTTATGGAACCTGCCACTTTACTATCGAGTTTGCTTGATCTGATGGTAATTTCTGTTTTCTTATGATTAATGTTGATATGATGTCTCTTCCCATTTTTTTTCTTTCAACCTCAGTTCAGTTCAGTCTCTCAGTCTTGTCCGACTCTTTGCGACCCCATGAACTGCAGCACGCCAGGCCTGCCTGTCCATCACCAACTCCCAGAGTTTACTCAAACACATGTCCATCGAGTTGGTGATGCCATCCAGCCATCTCATCCTCTCGTCCCCTTCTCCTCCTGCCTTCAATCTTTCCCAGCATCAGAGTCTTTTCAAGTGAGTCNGACCCCATGAACTGCAGCACGCCAGGCCTGCCTGTCCATCACCAACTCCCAGAGTTTACTCAAACACATGTCCATCGAGTCGGTGAAGCCATCCAGCCATCTCATCCTCTCGTCCCCTTCTCCTCCTGCCTTCAATCTTTCCCAGCATCAGAGTCTTTTCAAGTGAGTCGTCTCTTCGCATCAGGTGGCCAAAATATTGTAGTTTCATCTTCAACATCAGCCCTTCCAATGTACACCCAGGACAGATCTCCTTTAGGATGGACTGGTTGGATCTCCTTGCAGTCCAGGGAACTCTCAAGAGTCTTCTCCAATACCACAGTTCAAAAGCCTCAATTCTTCGGCTCTCAGCTTTCTTTATAGTCCAACTCTCACATCCATACATGACCACTGGAAAAACCATAGCCTTGACTAGATGGACCTTTGCTGACAAAGTAATGTCTCTGCTTCTTAATATGCTGTCTAGGTTGGTGTTTATTTTAGACAGTATATAACTGGGTCATTAAAAAAAACAACTCAGCTCATCTTTGTCTTTTAACTGCTGTGTTTTTTTTATAATTTTTTTTTAATGTGGACGATTTTTAAACTCTTTATTGATTTGTTACAATATTTTTTCTGTTTCATGTTTTGTTTTTTTGGCCAGGAGACATGTGGGATCTTAGCTTCCTGGCCTGGGATCGAACCTGCACTCCCTGCATGGAAGGCAAAGTCTTAATTATTGGACCTCCAGGGAGGTATGTTAAATTGGTGTTTTAGATTAATTGAATTTCCACTTAATTTAATTATTAATATGTTAAGGATTACTTCTATCACTTTACTATTTGTCCTCTTTTCCTTCGCTCTATTCCAATTTTTCTGCCTTCTTAGGATTTATTTGAACATTTTTTAGAATTCTGTTCTGATTTGTATAAAGTGTTCGAGTGTAGCTTTTGGTAGAGATATGGAGTGATTGGTCTCGGAGAAGGCGATGGCGCCCCACTCTTGCCTGGAGAATCTCATGGACGGAGGAGCCTGGTGGGCTGCAGTCCGTGGGGTCGCAAAGAGTCGGACACGACTAAGCAACTTCACTTTCACTTTTCACTTTCATGCATTGGAGAAGGCAATGGCAACCCACTCCAGTGTTCTTGCCTGGAGCATCCCAGGGATGGGGGAGCTTGGTGGGCTGCCGTCTCTTGGGCTACACAGAGTTGGACACGACTGAAGCGACTTAGCAGCAGCAGCAGCAGGAGTAGTTGGTCTGGGTTTTACATTATATGTATGTAACTTGGCCCTGTCCACTGATCTCAGTGTTTTAAAGTTTGAGTAAAATGAACACAGTTTTCACCCACATAGTCCATTTCCCCTCCCCGTTCATAATATAGTTGACAAGTATTTTCTCTACGTATATTGAGAACAGCATCAGATAATGTCATGTAGTCTTTGCTTCACTCATCTGACACAAGGTGTACAATTCAATAAAAGGGGAGCCTATAATACTTACTGTCACTTGTGTGCCTTCTCATATGTTGCTGGTGGGGATGCAAAATGGCACTGCCACTTGGAAAACTATTTTGGCAATTTCTTTCAATGCTCAGCATAGTAGCCGTATGATCCAGAAATCACACTTCTGAGAATTTATTCCAGAAAAATGGAAACTTATGTCCACACACAAAAACATGTACACGAATATTCATGGTACCTTTATTTTTAATAAAGACTACAGATTTGGAAGTTACCCAACTGTAATTACAATGCATGAATAGCAAAAAGAAAAAGAAAAATTGTGGCATAGTCACACCATGGAATATGAGTCAGCAATGGAAAAAAAAGCACAGTTTATAAACATAAGTTGGTTGGAATTCAAGGGAATTATGGTGAGTGAATGAAAGCCAGTTGCAAAAGGCTACATGCTATATGATTGCATTTATGCAACATTTTTGAGATGATCGTGGCATACAGAGATGGAAACACAGAACTCATTGAGTGGTTTCCAAGGATAAGGGAAAGCTTGGGGGTGGCGACTATAAAGGATAGTTCCAAGATCTCTGTGGTGTTGGAGCTGTTCTCTGTCTTGATTCTTGCAGTGGTTGCACAGATTTACACATGTGACTAAATCACACAGAACTTTGCACACACACACACCCAAGTGCATGAAAAACTGGAGAAATCTGAATAAGGGTACAATAGCATTATACCCATGTTAATTTCCTGGTTTGCTATTGTACTACTGTTCACGTTGCTATCACTGTTACCATGGGAGGAATGTGCGTAGGGGTACACAGGACCTCTCTGTACTCTTTTTGCCACTTCCTGTGAATCTGGAATTATTTCCAAGCAAAAGTTAAAGAAATACAAACAGATAAACAGAATATAAAAATATCATCTTACTTTCCAACACTCAGCTCTGAACATGATCTATTTTTATTTTATTTATCATTTTCTTGTTAGGTGTAAATACGAGTCTGTTTGCAAAAAGGGCCTATAATGTTCACACTTCTTTTGTACCATTTTTTTAATTGAACAATATGTCATGCATAGATTTCCATGCTTACTTTTTTTTTCTATAACATCCTTAAATGTATTTTGTTCAGTGAATCAAAACAACCCAGCTTTTTACAAACTCCTTTAGGTAGCAAAACACTTCTTTCTTAAATCCTGGTGTTACAGGGAGATCAATGTGGAGCTGATTTTTTCAGGGCAGAGAGCTTGAGGCATAATGAGGATTTTTACAAAAGTTTTTTTGACGTATAACTGATTTAGAATGTTTACTAATTTCTACTGTAGAGCAAAGTGACTCAGTATAGGGACATGTATTCTTTGTCATATTATTTTCCATTATGGCTTATCACAGGATACTGAATATAGTTCCCTGTGCTGTATAGTAGGATCTTATTGTTTATCTATTCTATGGATACTTGTTGGCATTTGCTAATCCCAAACTTTGTCTGCCATCCCCAGTTGGTCTCTGACACATCTCTAGTAGAACTTAGTGCTATGGAAAGGCAGGTGAAAATTACATCATTTCAAAACACAATGACAAAAATGCTGTATCAAATATAATTGATGCTAAATTTCTAATTGTACACACCCCCTCTGTACCCTTTACCAGCTGTGATAACCACCCTGTCCTCATATTTCAACTTTAAGGAAAAAAGAAATATAAATGTTTGAGATGTGGTTGCCAGGATGACAAACAGTCAGAAGAAAAGTTGACTTTTCTTCTTGTCTTCCAGAAGTTTTCACTTAAAATTCCTGATCTCCTAAGCTGTGTCCATCTTGACAGCTGAGCTTCATACAGTGTATCTTCATCTATAGGAATTAGTTATTGGCATAACATACTTCGCAATGATCAGTTTTTCCTACTGAAATTGAAGACACATCAGACTTCCAAAATCTCCCAGGCAGTAATTAACCTAAGCATGCCCTTTGTGGTTTCTGCCAGTCTAGATCGTTTGTAAATACAGCACAATTTCTTTAAAAGTTTTAACATTTAATAAATAGGCAAGGAATATAGGTCCAGCTACATAAAATCCTTCTTTCCAAAGCACGTACTAGAAGAATATGTTTAGACTACTGTGTTCTAAGATAATTAATGCACCATATCAAGTAGCCCATAATACTGCTATAACTGAATGAAAAGGCAGCGTTCTCTTGGTGAGACACGCCTGTGGCAATTCGTTCTATTTGCAGGAGTCTCAAGTGCCAAATTTGCTGTTAATTGGGTTTTCTGACTCGGTTGACAGTCCTGGTGGGCTATCACACTTTTATTTCCTTGTGCTATTTAATGTCATGATTCAACTTTAGGAACAGTGGGATTACCTCCACCTGATGCACCATGTAAAAAGTCACCCAGATATTCGATGCCCAGGCCCCCCAGTTTTCTGGGGAAAACACTTATTGATACAAATGGTAAAAATCGCTCCCAGAAGATTCTCACCATCAGACAAATTTTAGCGTCACCACTGCAAGGCTCACCCTTCCTGCACAACCTTTTCAGAACCCACAAACATCCACCTCATGCCATTTACCGTGCAAATCTCAATTACCTTCCTGCCTGGACTAAAACGTAGTACCCTGGGAGTCGGAGAGCAGAGGGGTGTTCCAGAGTTTCAAGATGGACGTCAAGTCATTTCAACCTCATTAATGTTTCTTGTGAATTTCCATTAATCATGTTCCATTTCAAGGACTATTACAAAAGCTTTCTGAGAAGCAGCCCAATGAATGGATGAACAAAACCGAAGCTTGAGCTCTTGATCAGTGAAAGCAGGTGAAGTAGGACAAGGGACTGAATGAAGACGTGAGGGCCATGTGCTGGGCTCTGCTGGACTTCCCATGGACCTGTTGCTTCTCACGGGGAAAGGATGGATTTTATTGTGACACTGCATGGAAGTCATTGCACCCTTCTGTATGGAGTCAGTTTATGTTGTCTTTCAAGTTTATCTCTTTTCTTTTTTTTTGCTTGAGTCATGTGGCTTGTGGGATCTTGGGTCCAGGGATTGAACCCAGGCCCTCAGCAGTGAAAGTGCTGAGTCTTAACCACTGGACCCCTAGGGAATTCCCACTTATGTCTTTCTTAATTCGGTATGAACTTCTTACCCCATACGACAGGTAGATAATGGACCAATTTTTCACTTATGAGATCAGAATACTTCATGTAGAGTTTGATGTGTAAGCAAGACTCATTGGTAAAGAGAAAGAGGGTCTGTGTGTTCTCAGTGACATCAAGAAATGAATGTCAGTGATGTGCTGGGTAATTTGGATTTGGCTGAGATGCTCTGGGGGCTTCCCTGGTGGCTCAAATGGTAAAGAATCTGCCTGCTATTACAGAAGATGCGGGTTCGATCCCTGGATCAGGAAGGTCCCCTGGAGAAGCGGCAACCCGCTCCTGTATTCTTGCCTGGGAAATCCCAAGGACAGAGGACTCTGGTGGGCTCATGTGTCCATGAGGTCACAAAAGAGTCAGGACACGACTTAGTGACTAAACAACAACAAGACACCCTGACCCCTCTGCTGAGGTTTGCATCCTGGGTCAAGGCTGTATCACATGAACTTGATTACCATACTTGTCTCCTTTTTCCGAGCTGCCCATGATCTACAATAGACGGCTATCAATTTACAACCAGCACATCATGTATTCTGAGCGGTTCACAGGGACTGCAACACAAACCACATACTTATTAGTGACATAAATCAAGGCTTTGTGTGCCTGAATCAAGATGCAGCCATGACCTAGACCTGCAAAAGCGGAGCTGGGCAGCAGAGCCAGCTTCCCCCGTGGCAAACAGTAATAATTCCCTCCCCCGAACCCCGGCCGTACAGGTCGGATCCTGTTTCCATGGGAAGAAAGAGCAGATAGGAAAGTCGGCCCAGGGCTTAAATCAGTTATGGCCTCAGAGGACCCCAGATGCGGGAACTTTCTTAACTATGATGCATCTTCACGATGGAGAATGAAGCCTGGAAAATAAGAGTTGTGACCTGCATAAAAGATAACAAAGGGGCCTTCTGCACAAATAAAAAACCTTCTGGCTGCCAGATCTTTTCTGATGATACAGCTAACGAGGATTTTTCTCTGGGAGAGACAGGTACGGCCCAGGCCAGAAACTTTGGCTTGACAATGGCTGGCTCCTAGGCAGCAAATGGAATAATTCAAGATTAGATGACTTTGGGGGCTTCCCAGGTGGCTCAGTGGTAAAGAATCTGCCTGTCAATGCAGGAGACGCAGGTTCCATCCCTGGGTCAGGAAGATCCCCTGGAGGAGGAAATGGCAAACCTCTCTGGTATTCTTGCCTGGAGAATCCCACGGCCAGAGGAGCCTGGAAGGCTATATTCCATGGGGTCATGAAGAGTAAGACATGACTTTTGGATGCCAAATGTTCTCCCAGTGGAGGTGAATAAATGCTCACTGGGCATCTGACAGGCTTGTAGGTTTTGGAAGGTCGTGAGGAATTCACTAAAGGAGGCAAGAACATGAAACTCCTGGTAGACCCTTGGCTGGGGGTGGGTTGCTGCCCAGACCTGGTGAGCCCCAGCCCCTGGGCAGATCCCTGGGAGAATCAGCGAGGGGCAGCATGGCCCAAGGCACCCAGGGGGTGCTGCCAGCACCTCTGCAGCCTGGACTGGGCACTCCGAGATACTCTTCAACTGAGGCAGAGGCAGTGATGACTTTTCATCAGGCTCAGAATCTCTATGAAGCCTGCAATCTCTGTGAAGTCTACCCACCCCTTAGAGGGTTACGTTATGAACATGAAAAAAAAAAAAAAAAAAAAAGAGTATCTTTGAGCATTGTCTGACAACTCATGAGTAAATTGCCTTTATTTATGATAGAACAGGGGACATGTCATTGTGACCGGGACATAACAACTGCAAAGTCAGAAAAATAAGCTGTCGGAATAAAGCCATCTTAGTCCCTAGAACGTAACTTGCAAGGCTGTGCTCCGTCAGGGAGCGGAGGGGAGGGGAGGCATGTGGAGTGTATGAGGTGCATGTGCGTGGGATGTGTGTGTGCCCACAGGTCTTCCTCCTAAAGCACTTTCTTAGGAGCTCCCTTGGAGGCTGTTAAACCTTTCCTGATGTAGTAGTCAAATGCTGAATCCACTTTTATCCCCTCTCTCTTATAACTTTAGAATTCCTTGGAAAGTCAGCATTGTTCTGCTTATTGGAAGGAGCATTAAAATGTGTCCTGTTATCATACCTCAAGTTCTCCCAAATTTTTGTTCACAATGTGGGATAAACAGTTTAATCAGGATCAGGACAGGGAAGCCTGGTGTGCTGCAGTCCATGGGGTCAAAAAGAGTCGGACCTGACTGAGGACTGAACAACAACCTTCATCTAGTTTATGTGACTGTATTTAGAGATTTAGATTTCTTTCTTGTGATTTCCTTTGTATACAATGCCACACCAAGTGGGCTGGGCTCTCTCACTTCCTGTGAATTAGATTACAGTCACCCACCCAGTTAAGAGCATCAAGTCAGCATCAGATAAAAGAACAACTCCATGGACAGAGGAGCCTGGCGGTCTACTGTCCTTAGGGTTGCAAAAAATTGAACACAACTAAGGGGCTAAGCACACACAAAAGGTAATTACCACCATGAAAAGAAGTTGGTGGATGTCCTTTCATCACTGCATCTTCAGGACAGCTGGCACTGGTGCCTTGGTCCTCCACCTGCCTCCCACGGGTCACCTGCTCCTCTCCACAGCTGGACTCTCCTCTTGGGCCCCTCTTGTCCACTCCTGGGCATCTCTTGCATGACTATTCTGCCTCCTCCTGTTCCTTTGATTACACACAAACAGGTTTTCTCCCAGTCTTAAAGCTAGCCCCACTCCAGGCCCTGCTCCACCCCCATGCTCTCTTTACAGATGTTGGAAGAGGGACAGTTATTCTTTCTCACCTGCCCCCCACCATTCTCTCTTAAATCCAATTCATTTGAGCTTCTATCCCTACTTCTGCACCAAAATTGTCCTTTCAAACGTTGCCCATGGCCCTGTGTCATTTACTGGGCTTATCAGTAACACCAGCCTAGTTTCTCATTCCATCCACTTGGTTCTGGGGCTACCATGTTCTGCCGGTTCCCTTTCAACTCTCTGCTGGCTTTTTCCCCTTTCATCAGTTCTTTTTGCTAGATTCCTATCACCTTGCTGACCTCTGGCTTAGAGCGCTCAGGGCCCCAACCCTTTGTGATCTCATCCATGCTCATGGCTTTAAATATTATTGGGGCAACCATGTTTTTTTATTTCCTGCATGCAGATGCTCTGACGTCTGGGGCCTTGCTGACACTGGAGGGGGTTGTCCCTCCTGGGCTGACTGATTCCTGGATGTAGTAAGTAGCTCTCCTGCTTGGGAGTCCACATTTCAAAGGCAAACCAACAAATCTAGAGCAACTATNCGCTTTGTGATCTCATCCATGCTCATGGCTTTAAATATTATTGGGGCAACCATGTTGTTTTATTTCCTGCATGCAGATGCTCTGACGTCTGGGGCCTTGCTGACACTAGAGGGGGTTGTCCCTCCTGGGCTGACTGATTCCTGCATGTAGTAAGTAGCTCTCCTGCTTGGGAGTCCACATTTCAAAGGCAAACCAACAAATCTAGAGCAACTATCCACCTGTCTTGATCATCCCAGGACCAGGGATCAGACATACAGATATTCTTTGTGCCCCAAGCCTATTAACTAACCAGTCTTAAGCATGCTCACCCTGCTTCACCCATTCTTTCCCATGAAAACAACAACGAAGGCTCTTTCTGTGTGCCTGCCCATCTCACCTTGGTCCTTCTCCCTGTGGTCCTACATGCCATGATTCCCGTTTCTATAGAACTGTGAGTATAAGCCCTGAGACCAAGATGAGATCTCTTTGAATCCAATTCCATTCTTCGTAAGGTTCAAATCCTTTCCAGTAGTCATGTAGGGATGTGAGAGCTGGAGCAGAAAGAAGGCTGAGCACTAAGGAATTGATGCTTTCAAATTGTGGTGCTGGAGAAGACTCTTGAGGGTCTTGGACTTGGACTGCAAGGAGATCAAACCAGTCAGTCCTAAAGGAAATCAACCCTGAATATCATTGGAAGGACTGGTGCCAAAGCTCCAACACTTCAGCTATCTGATATGAAGGGCTGACTCACTGGAAAAAACCCTGATGCTGAGAAAGATGGAGGGAAGGAGGAGAACGGGGTGACAGAAAATGAGATGGTTGGATGGCATCACCTACTCAATGAATGTGAATTTGTGCAAACTCAGATAGTGGAGAACAGAGGAGACTGGCGTGTTGCAAAGAGTCCGACACGACTTAGTGACTGAATGACAGCACCGACGATCTTTTCCAAAGATTTCCATAAGTTCCCGAGGAACCGGAGTCTCATGATCACCTCTGACTCCAGCTTCCACGGAAATGGCTGAGTCTATGGATCTTTCTACTACATGGAAGTTGACACCTGACTCATTTTTCCCTCTTACAGGTTGTTCTAATTGTAGCTCAATTTACTGAATAATTTGGATTCACCAAAGAGTGAATGAATATTTCAGAAACATGATGATTTCACACTGAACACCACAAGTCATCATTTACCCAACACTGGGATCTTCTGATAGCAGTTCATGTCACAGGGTCTCCAGCATCAAGCTTTTTCCTTCCTGCCACAAAATCCCATGGACGGAGGAGCCTGATGGGCTGCAGTCCATGGGGTTGCTAAGAGTCGGACACGACTGAGCAACTTCGCTTTCACTTTTCACTTTCATGCCCTGGAGAAGGAAATGGCAACCCACTCCAGTGTTCTTGCCTGGAGAATCCCAGGGACGGCGGAGGCTTGTGGGCCACCGTCTATGGGGTCGCACAGAGTCGGACAGGACTGAAGCGACTCAGCAGCAGCAGCAGCACCCCCATCTCTTTCCTCCCACAATGCTACTCTACCCCCACCCTCCAAAATTCTTCTCATTCTTTCCAGGAGCAGAAAAAATGGATCTTCCATGTTATAAGACTTTCCTTTCTAAAACAGTAATTGAGGGTTTGTCTGTTTCTACTATAAATTACTTTTCGTTATGAAAAAGTTCAGACATATGAAAAAATTAAAAAACAGGACAACGAACATCCATACATTACTCCATCCAGATCTAGTCATTGCTACTATTTCCAGACTTTGTCATTTTTGCTTCATCTATAGTTTCAGCTGGACCATTTGAAAGTCGTTTACTGATGTTATGGCGCTTTTGCCTTGAGCATCGTCTGCAAAAATGAGGACGTTCTTGTACATGTCACAATGCAACTTTCACCTCTAACCTATTAACAAGATTCCTTAAAAGCATCGAACACCTAATTCGCTTTCAAATTTCTCCACTTTCCCCCAAACTGTTGCGACTTGAAAGAACAATTTTATTGACTGATTTATTTGCTCAGTGGAACCCATATTTAAGATAGCACTCTATTGTTAGGAAACATTTTCATTTGCTTGCATGTTTTTCCCAGTGCCTCTCCTTATTTGAAGTGGAGATAAACACCAGTAGCCAAATGCTTTCTATTATATTACCTGTTGGAGTAAACCAGTTCCATTAAGGTGGGTCTCTATTTCACACAACTATTTAATGGCATAAGATGTATGAACTCATTTGTTAAATTGAGGTCTGTGAATAAAAACAAATGGGGGGGAAGAGCAACAGAGACAATGAGTAATGGAAACAGTTTCCAGACCATAGAAGCCAGGGCTTTTGTGGAAAATATATGCAGCCCAGAGCAGAGGCTTTCCAGGGTCCCTGTGTCTGTTACCTAGCAACAAGCCCATTACATCCGGCACACCAGAGTCCAGTTAACAGGGCTCAGGGTGAGCACATGGGAATGAGGACCACATTTCTCCTTTTCTGCTTTGTTAATAAGTCAGGTCTACAGCTTTCTCTGACAGGGGTGAGCATCTGAAGAGCCTTCCCTGTGTAATGCTTTCCCCAAGCTAAATCGCTAAAGGAAGAAAATGGTTTTAGCTTAATTTATTGTGCACATGTCGATCCATATTTGTCCATATATCTGTCTGATAAGAGTTAAATACACCATGTGAAACAGAAAGTCATTGGAACTCAAATTAGTTTTGATTCATGATATAAGGCTTCAAGACCCATCAAATTCATTCCTCACAGCAAATGAACTCTGGGTCACAGATTTACTGTTATTATTTTTTCCCTTTTAAAATTGCTTTTAAGTAAATGGCTGCTTTTTTTTCAGGTTTGCCCTCTTTCTTCTATTAGGGTGTTAATTTGAGCTGGCAGGAGAGCTTCTCATTCATCTGATTCTGCCTATAATCTGTTAGGGCAAAAAGGTTTGTTTTGCTAGTGCACTGTTTTAACAGTGTGATTATGCCAATGGTCCTTAATAACAATACCATCCTTTTTAAAACGCTGAAAGTACTTTTCTAGCACTGGTTCTCACATATATTTTAGCTAAGTCGAGCTAAGATATGAATAACCAAAGTCAGAGCAGGAATCTAAACCTCCTGATTTCTGGTCTAGCTTTCCATCGATTCAACTGTATTTTTTCAACTCCGTGTGTGGTTTTCAGTTTTTTAATTGTGGTAAATAACATAACATTTAACATAATCTTTAGCTACTTTTTCAATCTTTATTTTTATTTTAGTTTTTTGAGGGTTTTTGTACAGCATGTGGGATCTTAGTTCCCCAGCCAGGGACTGAACCCGTGCCTTCTGCATTGGGAGCATGGAGTTTCTGAACCACTGGACCACCAGGGAAGTCCCTTTAGCTATTTTTAAGCTTACAGCTCAGTAGCATTACCTACATTCACATTGTTGTACAACTAATCTCTAGAACTTTTTCATCTTCCTAAACTGAAATCTCGACTCATTAAATGACAGCTCCCCATTCTTCCCCCCAACCTCAGCCCCTGGCTACCACCACTGTGCTCTGTCTCTATGAATCTGACTACTCTAGGCACCTCCCATAAGTGGATCCATTCAGTATTCATTTTTTGAGACTGGTGCCTTTAACTTAGCATAAGGGTCTTCAAATTCATTCATGTGGTAGCATGCATTAGAAAGAACCTCCTTCCTTTTTGAGACTGAATCATATTGCAATGTATGGACAGACTAGTTTCGCTTATCCGTTCACTAGTCGTCGGACACTTGAGTTGCTTCCATCTTTCCAGTATTGTGAATAATGCTATGAACACAGGTGAACAAATACCTCTTCAACAGTCTATTTTCAACTCTTTGAGGGTAGATCTCCAGAGCTGGAATTGCTGGATCATATGATAACTCTGTTTACATTTTTGAGGAATTTCCATGCTGCTTTCCGTAGCGGCTACACCATTTTTCATTCTCACTCACGGTACACAAAGGACTGTGTACACATCCTCTTAAACACTTGTTATTGTTTCTGTATTTTGATGTCAGCCATTCTAATTGGTATGAGGTGCCATCTCACGGTGGTTTTGATATGCATTTCTCTAATAATTCAAGATGTTGAGTATATTTTCATATATTTATGCGCTACATGTATGTGTTCTTTCGGACTTCTCTGGCAGTTCAGTGGTAAAGAATCTACCTGCCAATTCAGGAGACACGGGTTCAATTCCTGGGTCAGGAAGAACCCTTGCAGGAGGGCATGGCAACCCACTCCAGTATTCTTGCCTGAAACATCTCATGGATTTTTAGAGCCTGGTGGGCTTCAGTCCATGGAGTTGCAAAAGAGTTGGACATGACTTAGCAACTAAACGACTACAATGATATGTTTTTTGTAGAAATGTCAAGTTCTTTGCTCATTTCTTGATCAGGTTTTGTTATTATTTTGGGGTATAAGAGTTCTATATATATGCTAGACTTTAGTCCCTTATCAGATATTAACTGCAGTTTCAACCAATACCATAAGTCACATTTTTACTCTGTTGCGTGTTTCTTTTGACACAAGTTTTTTAACTTGACATAACTCAGGGCCGCCATTTACAAACATCACCAGGCAATGAGCTGCAAAACTCTAAGTTCCACTTGATATGTTATTGTGACACATAAATGAGAAGCCATGAGCACCCCACCTACATCCATTGCTCTCTTCACTTTGGTACACTGGGGTCCTAGCCCTCAGCACCCAGATTTCCTTTCCTGAGGGCATTCACTGGAGTCCAGAGTGAAATCCATTCACCATGATAAAAGCCAAGTGCCTGGGGCCCATGAGTCCTGGGAGCGGCCCTCAGACAATAACAGCTGGTGGACATCCGGATATGTGCCTTCTACCCTGGCTCCCAGTTTCTGCGGCAGGGTGGGGCTCCTTCCCTGGGACCGCCTCCGCTCTTTCTCAGCTACCTTTTCCTCTCTGTTTACTCACTGTGCTAAAGCTGCATCCTGAACGTCATCCCAAGTAAGTGAATCGCACTTGACTTTTTGTTCGGGGGATTTATCTGGGATGCCCAACCTAAGACAGAACATGTCTGAGAACTCTCCCCCTACAGGTGACAGAGGATGAGATGGTTGGATGGCATCACTGACTCAATGGACTTAAAGTTTGAGCAAATTCCAGAAGACAATGAAGGACAGGGAAGCCTTGTGTGCTGTAGTCCATGGAGCTACGGGGAGGTGGACAGTTGAACGACAGGCTCAAGAGAGTCCTGGGGCTGCTTCCATCAGGCCCTCCTCATCCACACATGTGTCCCAGGCACAGCTGTTCCAAGAAGGATCTTCATGCAAAGCAAGACAGAAAGCCTTCACAACTTCCTTCAAGCAGGAACCAAGAGTCTTAGCAGGTGCAGATCTGCCTTTTAGAAACTTTCATGACTCCTGCTGCTACTTGGCTTCATAAGTCCATTTACTCATTGTATCCAGATTCATTGTTTGGAGAGTTCAGTCTGTACCGTTCAAGCAGGGCTAGCAGTCTTACCTCAGTGCCTCTGGTCTGCAGGTTATAACAGCTCAGGAAGCAAAGCCATTCACCGTATCACTGTTTTGCAATTTTATCACAGGCGAAATCTGTGCTTTGAAGCTACTTTCCTGGAGGTGCCAGCAGTCTGGAGATAACATTTCTCCCCAGTTGCCCCTATGTCTTCTGTGATGGGGGAAAATTCAGCTGAGTGTGGGGAGCACCGTCCTGATCGCCCCACATATATGGGTGTATTTTTTTTAGCCAGAAATGTGTCCATCTAGAGAAGAGTGAGATGCACTAGTCCATCAGGGAGGAAGGCAGCATTTGAAGAGAGAAGTGATGGAAAAGGTAGAGAGGGAGGCAAAGTCTACAGAGTATAAGAGGGATATTGACAAGAGGGAGGAGAGAGACAAGCAGCAAGTGGGACCAAGAAAAGAAGCCAAACGAGTTTTCTGTCTGCTCTGCTGCTCTGCAGTTGACCCCTCTGCTTGGAAAACAAACAGGAAACAGGAAAAGAAACACAGACAATCAAACAGCCTCCGACATCCTGATGGAATGCTGTCCAAGACTCCGCACAGAAGAGTGCCCAGATCATCCGGCCACACTTCAGGTGGTCTGGTGATTGCTGTCTGAGGGCTCCGCGGTGATCTTCATGTCTCAACACAAGCCACGCAAACTGACGGTGTCGGAATCAGAGTCTGTGGCCGACTCTGGTGTACTATGGGAGCTTAGCGGCTGCTCAGGAAAGGAGAGGCGGCCCCAGCAGCGTGTGGGCGCCGTCTCACGATCGCAGTGTTTTCCATGTTCTGCCCCCACCCACCCCCTCCTCCGGACCCAACCGAGCAACCTCACTTCCTTTCACCCGCTCCTTGCTTTCTCTCAAGGCTGGAAAATGACAAAATGAGTTTTATCTCCCTACCTCTTTTTGAATACTCTAACCATAAAGCAAAACGCTTTTCTGTTTTCAGATTTGTGGGGCATTCTGCCATCCAGGGAAGTCAATTTCATCAGCTTGATGGGAAAGCATCGCATCCTTTTTAAATGGAATCGTCCCTTTCGAAAACAAAGTTCCAGAGAACAGGGTTACCAACTGCACCGGCGCTGGTCGAGGATTAAAAATGGGGGTTCCATCTCTGTGTCTGCCACTCCTCCACATTTCTAAGCCACCCAGCACACAGAAACCACTTGACAGGCTTCTTACCACGGGTCTCCAGGGCTGGGAGAGCCACAGTAGGGACACAAGCAGTGCACAGTCTCGGCACACCTAGAAAGGAACTGCCAGCTCAGGGCCTGTGATAAACTTTGTGGTAATCTCCCCCAAATATTAAATGTCCACAAACAGCAGATGGGAGCCCTGCTTCTGCGAGGTCTTCTTCCAGAGACCCTTCCACAAGCGGCGGCAGGGAACCAGCCCAATTCCCTTTGGAAGAGGACAGGCTGAGCTGATTTGGCTTCCATTCCAGTCTGAGCTTTTGGCTGTGACTCTGTAGCAGAAGGAGGGACGCAGTCTCGGGGGGGAGGGTGGGAGGAAAAAGGCTGTCTTTATTGCTCTCCTGCGGGCATGGCTACTCTTGCCTCTCGCTGGACCTGTTTTCCATCTGAAATGGGGTGATGATGTTCACCTGGGAGGAAGGCCAGAGATGCAATGTATGTGTGCAGGGCTTGGAAATCAAGCACAAAAGGTGTGATGGGCGCAGAAAGCGCTGTTGCTATCTCTCCGCACTTCTGCCCGAGTTCTGCTGCTCCTCCCTGTACACCCTTCTCCAAGTTTTTGTTCAGAAGCTGCTGCTGCTCAGCTAGCAACACTCATACCACCCAGCCTCTGGTTTTCCGTGTCCTTCAGAGGGTGGCTGGTTGCCCTGACAGCACAGGGGCTGCCCTGTGAGCAGCTCTGATATTTTCGTTCATTCAGTAAATGAAAACTTCAGTGCACACACAGAGATGATGGCTTTCCATAAACACTGGCACATCTGCTGCTGCAGAGGAAAAGCCAAAGGCGACTTTCATCTTCTGTCCCAAAGCCATGCACTCAGGCTGGTCATGGTATCTCTCTCTGAGGACTCCAAGGCTTCGGGCTGGGAAGGGGAAAGCTTGGGGTTTCGGAGGATGGAAGGTCACTGGTCCTTCTGGACCACGGAACTTAGGGGCTGAGGAGGGGGTTGAGGAGTCTCCTTACTCTCCTCTCTCCTACACTGCAGCCATATATATTCATTTGTTGTTCAGTCGCTCAGTCGTGTCTGACTCTCTGTGACCCCATGGACTGTGGCATGCCAGGCTTGCCTGTCTTTCACTACTCCTGAAATTTGCTCAAACTCATGTTCATTTAGTCAGAGATGCAGGGAGCTTCCCTGGTGACTCAGATGGTCAAGACTCCACCTGCAACGCAGAAGACCTGGGTTCAATCTCTGGGTCAGGCAGATCCCCTGGAGAAGGAAGTTGATATCCACTCCACTATTCTTGCCTGGAGAATCCCACGGACAGAGGAAACTGCCAGGCTACAATCCATGGCGTCTCAAAGAGTCAGACCCAACTGAGCAAGTAAGACTTTGACAAATATTAAGAGCTCCTTTTTATGATTATTTCTGCTGTGTCTTGACTCGGTTTACGGATGACGTTAATGCTGCGCTTGAATGTAAAGGGAACTGTAAGCCTTGTTAAGATTCTGGCCACCTGGGGAGATTTGCTTAGGCTTTTTCTTTTCCCTGCTGACACACCTCGGGGGAATGGCAAGGGGCTTATTTTTCCCTTGGATGCCCTAGTGAATTTTGGAGGGAGTGAGTCTTAAGCAGCAAAGCAAGCATCCCCTCCCACACTGAACGTACGATCAGGCTGGAGGAGGAAGGTTCTTACTCCTGTCTGCATTTACAGAGGGAGTGCCAGGAGCTCCCACGCTGGAGCAGCCGGGCTGAGGCTGCACCTTCATCCCCTACGAGCAAGGCAGGCACCACACAGCCAAAACCCATGGGGGCCCATCCCACGTGAGGTGGACCCGTCATCAGGGTATGTGGGCTGCTGGGCACCAGCTGTGTTCCCGTCCTCACCCAGATGTGGTCCCTGCTTAGAAGGGTGACTAGTTGTGGGGCATGAGGCTTACTCACAGTGGGGCTCTTGGCGTGTGGGGGAAGATGTAGGGATGAGAAACCGGACTGGAGAGAGGTTGGTCCAATCCTTTGGACTCTGTCATTTGCTTGGAAGAGGTAGTTTTGAGAGGAAGAGGTGCTCGTTCAGCGATCAAAACCCCAACACCCTTGATGACAGCAATGTGTGTGTTTGTGTGTGTGTGTGTGTGTGTGTGTGGTTTCTCAGCCAGGACCTCAGCCTGCCCTTCAGAGCCATGTATCTGATGGTCTGCATCTCACCTCTCCTGATGCCCATAAGCACCTGTAACACAGCATCCTCAAAACCCACGCCATATCGATTCCCACCGAATCCCTTCCCTTTCTCCTTATTTGAGAAAATCACGTGCTGTTTGGGATTAGCAGATACAAACTAGCATACAATAAATAAGATAGGACTTCCTCAGTGGCTCAGTGGTAAAGACTGCGTCTTTAATGCAGGAGACGCGGGTTTAGTCCCTGGGTTGCAAAGATCCTCTGGAAGAGGGCATAGCAACCCCCTCCAGTATTCTTGCCCATGGATAAGAGGAGAATCCCATGGACAGAGGAGCATGGTGGGCTATAATCCACAGGTATTCAAAGAGTCAGACGCAACTGAGCCACTGAGCACACAAGCACACAAAAAGCGAGATCCTACCGTATAACACTGGGAACTATATTCAACATCCTGTGATTAAATCATAATGGAAAATAATATGGGAAAGAATATGAAAAAAATACATGCATACATGTAATCAATCACTTTGCTGTACACCTGAAATTAACACAATGTTGTAGATCAGTTATGCTCCAATAAAATTTTAAAAAAGGAAATCACGTGCTCTTCTGCTCAGCGGCCCAAACCTGAAGCAGTGAAGCTCGTCTTGCTGCCTTGTTTCTTTGGCCCCCAGTCCACATCCACTGAAGTCGCTGATTTATCAATACTTTCTCAGTCCTTCTGCTAGTCTCTACTCCAGTTGCTGTCAGCTCATCTCTGGCTGCCCTTTTAACTTGCATTCCTGCAGGCAGCCCCCTCTCTGGCCCTCTGACCCAATTTCCCTGTGCAGTGAAGAGTGACATTGAAAGCCACATCGCCTTCAGATAAGGGGCAGGCCTGTCACGTGACTGACAGTTTTGTGGTCCGATTCCTCTCGCGGTCCCTGGCAGCTCCAAGGTCCTGGCCACAGTGAATTACCTGCACCTCCTCAAACCACCTGTCTGTTAAGCGGACTCTGCCTGTTTCTCTTCCGTGCATTGTATGCTAAGTCGCTTCAGTCGTGTTCAACTAAGACCCCATGGACCGTAACCCACCAGGCTCCTCTGTCCATGGGATTCTCTAGGCAAGAATACTGGAGTGGGTTGCCACGCCCCGATCCAGGGGATCTTCCCTTCTCCCTATTGGGATCAGTCTTCTCTCTACACCTAATTTTAACTCAGCCTGCAGTTCTTGGCTTAGATACTACTCCTTTCCAGAAACTCTTTCTAGGAATTCCCTGGCGGTCCAGTGGTTAAGACTTCTCTTCCGATGCAGGCTGTGGGTTCAATCACTGGCTGGGGAGCTAAACACCAAAATACAAAACATCAAAACACAAAACAGAAGCAAATTTGCAGCAAGCTGAATAAAGACTTTAAAAATGGTACACATAAAAAGAAAATCTTTTAAAAAAGAAGTTCTCTCTGCTCAAATGCCCTCAATTGGGCACAATACCCTTCTGATAGACCCCTAACAAGGCTCCCTCAGCACTCCTGACCCAGAGATCAGTAGCAAGGGGTATGGTGGAAAGAGGGACCTCCTACAAGTGAGAACTTTTTCTCAACCCTCCCCCGACCCACTATGCCTGCGACCCATCCTGAAAGGACCTCAGACATCTTGGCCTTCAAGCCAGCACCTCAGACTTTCCTCCACACACTGTGCTCTCCTATAATGGCCTGTTTACTCCTGAGTCCTCCATACAAGGCAGTGAGCTCACTGAAGGAAAGTAACTCTGTATTTTGTTCATTTTTGTAATTCCCAGTGTAGAGTGCATTTCAAGCATCTAGTCAGCACACACATATTAATATTTGTTCTTTTAAAAACATCCATGAGTCTTTTTATACCCAGTTCAATGGTTTTTAACTCTTTGTGGTTTCCTTTCCTCTATGTTTCTTAGTTTATTTTAAACTCTGTGTTACGATGTTGAACTCAGTACATCCGCATGGTGTGTGTGTGTGTGTGTGTGTGTGTGTGTGTGTGTGTGTGTGTGCGAGCGCGCGCTCAGTTGTGTCTGACTGTTCGTGACCCCATGGACTGCAGCCCACCAGGCTCCTCTGTCCGTGGGATTCTCCAGCAAAGAATACTGGAGTGGGTTGCCATGCCCTCCTCTAGGGGAATCTTTCCAACCCAGGGATCGAACCTGATTCTCCTGCGTTGGCAAGAGGATTCTTTACCATTAGCGCCACCTGGGAAACCACATCTGACTGAACCCACAGTTTTATACCCCATGCAAAATTGTGGTTCATATTACCCAACTAGATTAACTTTACTGTACACTTGAAACCTAGAAAACACTATAAACCAACTATACTCCAATAAAAATTAAAAAAATAAAAAACCTGGAAGGAATTTTGTTGTTTTTTAATATTTTGATTCAGTAAAGAAAAAGTGGAAACTTAAACAAAGGATGCCAGTGGAGCTGGAGCTGTATCAGCCACAACAACAGCGGTGGACAACACTTATTAAGCACTTGCTGTTTGCCAGGCACTGTCCTAGGCTTGCATTTGTTATTCACTTAGTTGGCACCAGAACCCTATGGAGGAGGATCACTTAATGTGCCCATTCCAAAGATAAGATAACCAAGGTATAGAGAAGCGAAGTCTACTCCATAATTAGGAAGTGGTAAAAACCTGAACAGACCGGCTTCTTTAAATAATTAATTAATTACTTTTATTGGAATATGATTGCTTTACAATGTTGTCTCAATTTCTGCTGTACAATGAATATCACTCAGCATAAAAAAGAACGAAATTGGTCTTTTGCAGAGATGTGGATGGACCCACGTCTGTGATACAGAATCAACTAAGTCAGACTGACTTTCACATCCAGCCTTTGAATCAATACTAGGTTTTGTACGGTCATAAGTGAGCTAAAACATGGTATTGTGAATGTTTTCTCCTAGAATTTTCTCCATGGGAATCACACAGTCCTGCCGGACTTGTGTTATTAACAATGCATATGTTAATTGGCTATACCCCAACACAAAATAAAAAGTTTAAAAAAAATGCATAGATGTGAATGAATTTCAGAGATTTTTCCATTCAGGGAAATTTTCACTTTTCTCTGAGGATCTGGACCCGGACAGTCAATTGCATCTTGTAAACAGAGACATCTAGGGTCCTTTCAAGATGAGAGTCAGCCGCGGGGGGAGGGGTTCGAGGAAAAGCCCTCCCTGTAGGATGTCCCTCTCTTTTTGCAGCCATAACCCTTCTGATGCACTTTGTCTCTGGTTCAGGAATGCTGTATAAGCATTACTTGTAGAATAAAGAGTGTGAGCTTTGGAAATGAGAATGTCATTCCTGTTTACTCCCAAACACATTGGCAGAGAAAAGCATTAACTCAAGATGTTAAGCCTAAGTCAGGGACTGAGACAGTGCCCAGAGGAAAAGCATCGGAAACAGGCGGGGGCTCAGGGTTACAGAGAGGATGGTCCGAGTGACCCCATGGGAAGATGGAGAAGGCAGAGCAGTTTGGTCCGGGCTTCTGGGCACCACTGCCACATCACCACTGCAGCCAGTGGAGGGTATGAGCTTTGGGATGGCCACTTCAGGAGGGAGATACCCCGTGATGACTTCCTCCTGGGGGCCACAGGGGTCCTCCTGCATCCCATCTCCACGCAAGCTGCAGCCTCACTCAGAGGTGTCCTGCCTCCCCTAAAGATCCCCTCTGTCACCGAGACCAAGCCACCTAGCAGGCAACAAGCTCCTTTTCTCTCTTCCTCTCGCCTATGACCTTCCTTCAGTTCTCAGAGACAGAAGGCTTGGGGAAAGGGAGAAGCAATAGGGCTTCCTAAAGAAGCCACAATCCTTGACCTGTGCTTAAGTTCAGACCCATCTGCTCCTAAGGTTTTAAGTCCAACTGTGATGGCGGAAAGATTAAAAGCTTCGATTTGAGTTTCCAGATTTTAACTAGTGGGCCAGGCTCAAATCGAACGTACCAGGCTGATTTCTGGTGCTTTAATGCCAGAGTGTTGCACCAACATTTTTGCCANAGCCACAATCCTTGACCTGTGCTTAAGTTCAGACCCATCTGCTCCTAAGGTTTTAAGTCCAACTGTGATGGCGGAAAGATTAAAAGCTTCGATTTGAGTTTCCAGATTTTAACTAGTGGGCCAGGCTCAAATCGAACGTACCAGGCTGATTTCTGGTGCTTTAATGCCAGAGTGTTGCACCAACATTTTTGCCAGGGAAAGATGGCTTCCAGATGAGGCATCTGGCATTTGCTGTGCCCAGATAAGTCAACACTTTGCATCAAGCACCCACCCACTCAGTGCCTGAGTCTGGACGGAGTCAACTCGAGTGTCTGACAGCAACAGTACACACATTTGCCTTCAGCCTGGTGGGGGCAGAGGAGCAGGAGAGAGGAGAAGGCAGTCACATGGCGAGCTCTGAAGAGCTCTTCCAGGGCATGTGTTTGTTCAGCTCATTGGTAAAGCTCTCTTTTTAGTGCATTTTTATTACAAGTCTGACTTCTGCCCTCTCTGTGGAGGCTAAGAGACAGCCCAAATCGGCAACAGGAAAATTGAGGACAGGTCAAGAGTAGGCGGTGTCTGGACACTTGACTGGTGGAAATTGGCATATTTATTTTTAAATTGGCAACATACATAGAGCTTATAAAGTGGCTAGTCCCTGTGAAATGTTNTGACTACGGGCTGTACCCACCCCACCCCTGCCACCTGCCTGTCCCGGTAGACCCACTAACCAGGACAAGGAAGCCACGAGGGGCCCCTGCGTTGCTATTTTGTAGGAATAGGTGCCCGGCTCTATGCCAAGGGCTGGATCACAATATAATAGTGCCGCAAGAGGAATCCAGTTCCCTCCCGAAAGCACCCTGAAAACCAGTGTGATGCTAATTATAAATGTGGCCGCCAAGACCCCAGCTTCCTTCTATTCTTCTCACATCCTGCAGCTGGGCAAGCCTGGGGACTAATCACCAGATTCCTCTGGAACAGCAGCTGGTGGCTTGATAAGGCAGGAACTCAACCAGGGGGTCTGGGCTGTGAGAGACAGCCTCTCCATCAGGTGGGGGTTCTGTGTAGGTGCCCTAGAGGACGTGAGAGCACATCCCGTTCCTTGGCCTGCTCCACGTGGATAAAATGCCACCCCATTCCTAATCCTTGGGCATCCCTGGCTCAGCTATAGTTCTGTCCCAAAGAATCTATCCTTTTGGAAAAGTGACTTCCCAGAGTTGGAGGGTGGTGTAGAAAGCGGATCATAGATCATCTCATCAGCCTGGAGGCAAGATTAAATGTAAGCAGGTACCTGATCCAGAACAGTCTTTTCTGAAAGTGATACTGGGATCACCTTTCTGGAAACATGGCGATGGGCTCCCGCCTGGGCATGCGGTAATGTCTCAGCTTTTCCCTCTTCGCTGGAGACACAGCACTGTCACTGAGCCCTTTAGTTCTGAGGCTCCTAGGTGGTTACTGATTCTGGATTTTTTTTCATTTTATTTTTAGTATGGTTGGACACCTGCCCGGCTGTATATAACCTGCAGAGAATCAAAATGAGAAAACATGTCAGACTACTGGTCCAGGTTTCTGAGAGCAGACAGGAGGACCAAAGGATTCAGAGTCAAAAGCCTGCATTTAACCCTGCTCTGCCCTTTCCCCTTACCTGTTTATGACCTTGGGCAGGTCATTAAATTGCTCTGGCCTCCAGCTCTTCCTTCCTGTAAAATGAAAGACATACCAGAAGCTTTTCCAGTTACCACTGTTAGATAGTTAATCATCTAACAGCTACGGGTCACCCACTTGTGCCAAGTGACATGCCAGCTGTTGAACTCAGCAGCTTTGGGAGCCTTGGAGAAAGACTGAGGGTTGGAAAAGGTGTGGATGCTCGGGCACCTGGAGTGGCACCCCCTGGCAGCCTCACACAGACCATCTCCCACAGTAGCAGCTGAAAGGTGGAAAGGTGGAAAGGTGGGGGGGTCACACGGGGCCCCGTGGTCACTGCACCCTGTTAACTCCTGACCCTAAACTGGGCTGCTGTCACTCCCTAGCGAGGCTGCCCAAATCGCTCCAGAAAGGAAAGACCAAGGCCAAGCCAGATGTGGACTGGCTGCTTGGATGGCAGAGGAGGGGTGGCAGGGCTTCGTCTGTCCTGAAACCCCTGGGTGCAGCCCCACGTCCCCAGCAGCATGCAGGTTCACAGCCTGGCTTTGCCACTTGGCTGCTGAGAGAGCTTGCATCAACTATGCCCGTTTTCTCATCAGTAACGATGTGGATAATCCACACATTCGCCCTGGAGGTTGTGAGGCTCCCATGAAATCACACCAGAGGGCACTTTGCACAGGGCCCAGCTCAGATGCTGAGGTCAGGACTCGCCAGTGGTCAGTGATATTGGCTCTTTCCCAGAGTGTCTTTCTCGCCATGGGAGTCTGAACACCATTTCCACAGCCCACGCTCCAGCTGCAGGGCATCGCTATTGTCCATTATCCTAACGGCCACAATGGCCAGCCCAGGAATGCAGACACTTCCCCGCAGTTGTGAGAAGAGGCCCTCGAAGTATTTCCTTCTCTGTTCCTGTATTAAAGGGCAAAGGAGATGTTGTCGGCAGCATGAAGAATACACAGCACCCTGTCTAACCTCAGGCTTCTTGGGGAGTTCCCTGGCTAATTCAGAGCCTCTTTGAGGTCACTTACATCCATAATTGCCCCAGGATAACTGTTTTAATGCTTGCACTCAAATCACCCTTTGTGCTCCATGAAACAAACTGCTTTACTTTCAGCAGCTTTGTCTGGTGTTTACTAAATGACTTATTCGACAATAAACCTCACAAGGGGCATGCTTCATTATTCTTGAGCTCTACCCTAGCAGAAATATAATAATCGTTGCTCCCAGCACTTCTGGGTTGCACATATGTTTCGTTCAGTCTTTTCCTTCCTTCTCTCCTCCATCTCAGCATCTTGTGCTACCCTGGACGCCTGCCCACCCCTTGTGCTGTGACCGGGGTCAGTCTGTAGAAGGAGGGAGCACTCCCTGGGGTGGGTGGCATTCACCAATCCTCTGAAAGTCAGGACAGCAGAGATGCAAAGGGTGGCACAGACAGCTACAGCCGAGGACTCTGAACTCAGGCTGAGGTTCAAGGACTGACCTTGCCGCTTGGGAAGGCATTTCATTGGTAGGCTCAGTGGGTAGAGAACCTGCCTGAAATGCAGGTGATGCAGGAGACATGGGTTCGGTTCCTGGGTTGGCAAGATCCCCTGGAGGAGGGCATGGCAACCCACTCCAGTATTCTTGCCTGGAGAAGCCCATGGACGGAGGAGCCTGGCAGGCTACTGTCCACAGGGTTGCAAAGAGTTGGACACAACGGAGGCGACTGAACACACACACACGTACACAGTAACACCCACCCCACTGGATAAAGCCCTGAGCACCATGCCTGACACATACTAAGCTAAGCTAAGCTGTATTTTAGTGATAACAGGATATAATAAAGCCAGCAAAGGTTTTGAACTTGGATACACGTGGTTGAAATCCCAGATGGACCACATCCAACACACCTTAGGTTTGAATTTCAAAACACTAGTTCAAGCTTTTAACTTTCCTTCAGAACTGGAATTGTCTCCCCAAGGGTATTTAAGGGTAAATCCAGAACATGATCAAAGGTCTTTAAAAATATTGTTTAATATTTACTATTATAATCGTTCATTCATGTGCTCCGGAACAACGATGGAGAGAAAAAGAGAGGCGTGTATATTGGGGGTGGGGTGGGGAGGCAGGGAGGGCCCTCAGCATCTCCCTGCCCTGTGTAGATCGTAGAAGGACCCACCCCC